>OMNN01103765.1:0-12144 GCA_900302755.1 Chromis chromis | reverse complement strand
GAGCATGTGAAAAAGGTACATGATATTGTGGAATTCATAATCATAGACCAAAGACAATAAACCAAACCCTCAGCAACTCAACCTTTTTCAAACATAATCCACCGTGTGTGTGTGTGGTTTTTTTTTTTTTTTTTTTTTTTTTAAAATCCCCAGAATCCTGAAGCGAGTGCACCGTTTTGGAGCAGGATCACTTTCCACTGGTTTCATAGGTAAACTCAATGTCTGGCAATATGAATCCTGGCACCCACATGTGTGCACAATGGCATACATTACTTCCTTATTTTCATCCAGTATGATGGTGAAAGGCTACAAACAGCCCCTGAAGCAGGAAGACATGAGGGAGCTGAATGAGGCGGATAGCACTGCTTGCATCAGCCAGTGTTTCCAGCATTTCATGAAGTCCGAGTTGAGTAAAGCTCGAATTCGATACCAACACAAGCTGAAGAAGAAAGGTGTTAAAGACCGAGACGAAGCCCTGGATGAAACCATGCAGAATGGCCTCTCCAGTGGTTTGGAGGAAGGTGCAAGTCAAGATGTGATTATAATGGTGAGATCGAGCAAAAAAATAGCACTGCTGATTCACTTAAGATATAACTTGTTCAATGGGGCCAATGTGTGTGGCTAAAGACTGCTCAATATTTTTGCTTTAGGAGGATAGAAGAAAGAAGGACAAAAAGGAGAAGGAGCGCTATCCCGACTCATGGCTGATTACCACCATCTGCAAGACCTTTAAATGGCTTTTCATTAAGTCTGCTTTCTTGAAACTCCTACAGGACCTGCTGACTTTTGTCAGTCCTCAACTACTGAAGTTAGTAAAATTTTAAATAAAATCACTTCGACTGAAAATCTCACTGATCTTTTTCAGTTGTCCTTTGAGCATCTAAACTGCTCTGCTGAAAATGTCAACAATTGTTTTTGTAGTTTACTGCTGTTTGTACCTTACTCTATCAACATTCCCTGCAATCATGTACTTTATCAGACTTTGTGCAGCTTCCCCTTGACTCACTGGAAGCATTTTTTCCACATGTGCAGAGTATTCCCCCAAAACCTGTAAACTATATCAAAACGGTGGAGTTCCCATTCAAAGCTGTCAAACACGTGATCTGACCTTGTCCCTTTAGCTTAACGATTCACTAGCCATTGATTAGTGTAAAAATCGCCAATAATGCCCATGCATGGAAGAACAGGGGAAATGGTGAGAGAAAAAGGGCTGAAATACATTAGATGATTCAGAGGCAAATATAGTAGCACTTGTTCAGATACTTTTTTTTCCTCCTAGATGGATGATCTCCTTCACTCAGGATAAAACCCGTTATTGCTGGGAAGGGTATTTGTGTGCAGTGCTGCTGCTAGCGACGGCCATTCTGCAGACTATGTTGCTGCAGCAGTACCGGCAGCGCTGCTATATGCTGGGGCTGAAGGTTCGCACTGCCATTATGGCTGCTGTGTACAAAAAGGTAAAAACCAGAGTGACCCTGAGATTTTCAATGTGAAGCAAGAGAACAAAGACTTAAAATACATTTCCACAGCAGTATTGAATGAAAAATCGCTTTCACCAACACATCATACAATGACCATATTATTGTCACTGAAAGAAGGTACATTTGTGTGAGCTCTGTGTCAGTTTCACAGATGGTATCTTACAATGGTAATTTCATGAGCTATTCACTGTCTGGTAGGATGACTGACATTCTGACAGATTACATAAGTAACTGCTGCTCCTGCCAAATTCTCCTCATATCTTCCTCTCCTTCTCATCCTCTCCCTGTTGTCGTCTTTACCTCTTTTCAAAGGCATTAGTGGTGTCTAATGACACTCGTAAAGAGGCAACGGTAGGGGAAATGGTGAACTTGATGTCAGCAGATGCCCAGAGCTGCAACGATGTGACCACCATCATCCACGTGCTGTGGTCCTGCCCTCTCCAGATCATCATATCCATTGTTTTTCTGTGGTTGGAGTTGGGACCTTCTGTGTTGGCAGGGCTAGCAGTCATGGTACTTATGGTGCCAATCAATACATTCTTAAGCAAAAAGACCAGAGAAATCAAGGTGAGCAAAACTGCAAACACATACAGGACAGCTGTTACACTTTTTTTGTGTGTATATATATATATACTATACAAACACCGACCAGCCACAACATTATGACCACTGACCGGTTAAGTGAATAACATTGATCATATTGGTACTATGTGGTGGTCTGCTGGATTTTGGCCTTTGACCTTGGATTTTAACATCTGTGTTGATGAGACTTAGACACCCAAATAAACATTGTTCCAGAACAAGCACACTCCCTCATGCAAATGGCAATCCCACATGTCACTGGCCTACCCCTGCAGGAAAATGCACCCCACCACACGGCAAAAACATCAAACAGGAACATCTTGAAGAACATGACCATTGCCCAAGATGTTGATCTGACCTCCAAACTTCCTAGACCCCATTCTGATTAAGCATCAACAGGATGCAGTGAAACAAGTTTGATTGACAGAGGCCCCACTGCAAAACCCAGAGTACCCAAAGGATCCACTGCCAACGTCCTGGTGCCAGACCCCATAGGACACCATGAGAGGTCCTCTTGTCCATGCCCAATGGTTCAGAGCATTTTTGACCACATACGAGGGACCAACACAATATTAGGCAGGTGGTCATAATGTTATGCCTGATTGGTGTATAGGCCAACAATAATATACAGTTTTATTTTTTATTATAACCTTTATTGAACCAGATAAAAACCCATTGAGATCAGGATCTCTTTCACAAGGGTGACCTGGCCAAGAGGTCATAAAAACATTTACAGGGAGGTGATGGTATAAGTTAAAACATACAGTGTTGAAGATGCAAAAAGTCTGGGACAAACAACAATTTAAGATTTAAAAACGCAAGCACTGTTCAAAGGTCTCATGCTGTCTCAGGATAGAACGGAAGGCTCCAAGTGGGATAAGTTCAGTCTGTAAGGTATTCCATGCTGAGGGGGCAGCAAAGCTGAAGGCTCTTTTTCCCTGTTCAGTCCTTAAACGAGGAACAGATAAAGCAAGAGTAGTGCAGGAACGTAAGGCATAGCAACCGTTTGTTCTCTTTAGTAAAGTGCACAAATAGGGAGGAATTAAGCCCAAGAGAGCCTTATAAATTAGTCAGCCAATGTGTGCATCTGTGTACACTCAAAGAAGGCAAGTCCGATTTTCAAATACAAATCACAGTGGTGGGTGAGACGACTGCAGCCAGTAACAAATCTGTGCCGAGTGAAAAACGGTGTTAAAGGACGGGAGACATTTGGATGAAGCACTAGAATAAAGGACGTCTCCATAGTCAATTATGGACAAGAAGGTCGCCGTCACTAATTTCTTTCTGACCCTGAGAGAGAAGCAAGTTTTATTTCTGAAAAAGAAACCAAGCTTCACCCCAAGTTTAGTGACCAAGTTGTGCATAGGGGCTTTACATGAAAGCTCCTGATCAAGAATAAAACCCAAGTACTTGTAATTTGAAACCAGTTCTATAGGTGTTCCTTTTGATGCAACTATGTTTGGAATGTTCTGTGGTAGCACCCTTGAATGAGAGAAAACCATGAGCTTGGTTGTCTGTATTTACAACCACTTTGAGATTGTATAAACAAGACTGAATAACATTAAAAGCAGCTTGTAATATCTCAAAAGCCTGAGTGAGCAATAAATAAGTGTCTGCATAAAAATGATACATTGCTTTTGACAAGTTGTTACAGAGATTGTTTATGTAGATTAAAAATAAAATGGGTCCTAGCACTGAACCTTGGGGTACCCCTTTGGTATTGTCCAGAAAAGTAGTTCCAGCCACCTGAACACATTGTGTTCTCTTTGAAAGGTAGTTGGCAAACCAGGCAGCTGCATATTTAGATGTGCCAATTTGATGTAGGGCTTGTATAGGCAGGCTGTGATCTACGGTGTCAAATGCTTTAGACAAATCAATAAATAGAGCGACCCAATATTTTTTTTTTCTGTCCAAAGCCTCGATTAAATCATTTAAGACCTTCAGCGCAGCTGTAACAGTGCTGTGCAGTTTTCTAAAACCAGATTGGAAGGGAGACAAAATATTATTTGATTCTAAAAATTCCTTTAGTTGGTCACTAATGATCCCCTCACAATTTAGCTAAAATACACAATTTAGAAATTGGTCTGTAGTTATTGACATTTGTGGGTTCACCCCATTTAACTGTGGGAGAACAAAGGCCGACTTTCAGATTTTAGGAATTTTATTGCTGGTAAGACTCGAGTTAAAAATATGTGAGAGGCTCAGCAGACAACTTTAAGAAAAAGGGTTAAATTTAATCAGGCCCTGCTGCTTTATTTGTGTCCAGCCTCATTAATGCACTGTCAACCTCAGATGGAAACTAAAACAGGCAAGTGATTGGTCTATTCACAGCCAACTGAGTCAAGGGTGTGTTAACACTGGCCAGACCAACATTTATCAGTTCAGGATTTAACAACTCAAACAAGGATCCAGCAGAAATAAAATCATCATTGAAACAATTTAGCATGGCTGTTTTATCAGACAGGGTACCAGATTGAGTAATCAAAGAACCATTCATGGCAAACAGTACCCAACCTATCAACAAAGTTTATAATCACTGTTAGGATTTGCTTCATAACCACTGCTCCCAGTGGGACAATAGCAGTGAACACTTTCAGAGAGCCAGCAGACATTCCAGGGAAACCCTCAACATACTGCTGAGATGATGTAGCACGTCAAGCCACAGTGAGGACACTCGGAGCTGGAAATCACACATCTTCAGCAGGAATGACGGAGATTACAGAGGCCATCAACTCCGTCAGGCACTAAAATACCTTGTTTTCCCTCTGAGCTAGAAGGGGCGTCCCACAGTTTGATGAAGAGGGAGGTTTGAGTATTAATGAAAGTGTTTATCTCCTGAGATTTTTACACATGACCGTCTGTAGAATGTACTCGGAATGGCGCAAAAAACTAAATCCATACAGCGAGTGGCAGTTCTACAGATGAAAATGTCACTGATGATGAGCGAGGTCACAGGACAATGGCCAATTAGACAAGAAATGGCTACAGTAATTCAGACAACTACTCTTTACAACCATGGCGAGTGGGAAAAACTCACATATCCAGCTGTGAGCTGATCTACCTCAAGGATGTAGCTGATCCTTGAGGTAGATCAGCTACAAAAGCGGGTCACACCGATTCAGAAAGGTTGCAGGCACACCAAAGCGGGTAAAGACTAGAAAAAATATTGTCAGGTCTGACTCTCGATTTGTACTGCTTCACACGGATGGTAGGGTCAGAATTTGGGTTCAACAACATGAAATCTGCCCTATGATCCAGTGTATTTTAGGAGGCCCCTCCCAGTAAGAGTATAGTGTTGGTCACAAGGGCTCACTGAGTGTAACTGCTGCACAGTGCTCTTTAATGATGATGCTTTCCATTTATCTCATGCAGTTCTGTCAAGAGCCACTCAGAATCCTCTGAATCAATACATTGGATCCCATCATTCTTTAGTTGTGCCCATTTTGCCATATTTAGAGCATAAAGCCAATAACAAGCACAATCTAATTTTAAACCACCTTAACAGAAATTATTTCTTTGATAACATCCTTAAAGCACAAATGAATGAGAAGTATTTCTCTTGAAAATGTTTTCAGATTCCGAAACTTCAACAGATTTGAGGGGTTTCAAGAATACCTGATTTCAAGATGTTTTCTGTATTCTCTTAGCAATGAGGCACATTTAATTACTGATTGACACTTCAATCTCTTTTCAGACAAAGACCATGAAGTTCAAAGACCAGAGACTGAACATCATGAATGAAATGCTCAATGGGATCAAGGTGAGCACTCTTACTCATAAAATTCTTGAAGGCCTTTCTCACATGAAAGGCTTTTATGCTTCAGGAAAAATCTGAAATGGTTAGTTAGCTAGTTCCTTCTACTAAACTATATCCACCCCCTGTGGTTTGTTGGTAAGGTATGAGGGCTTTGTTCACGCATCCTTTTTCTGTGTACCTCGACAATGCCCTCTTTGTCTTTCATCCCTCACTAGATTCTGAAGCTGTATGCATGGGAGCCATTTTTCCAGGCGCAGGTGGAAGGCATTAGGGGGAAAGAACTGAATGGCACGAAGAATTTAGCATATATGTCGTCTCTCTCTATCTTGATCCTTACCTGGATCCCAGCTCTGGTGAGTCCTGTGAAGGAGCTTTACAAAGACACCAGAAGTTGCTGGTCAAGGATGGCCTCTACACAACTTATTTTCTCTTTTTTTGCAGTTTTCACTGGTCACCTTTGCAGTGTTTGTACATGTGAGCCCAGACAACGTGCTAACTGCTGAAAAAGCTTTCACCACCATTTCTCTCTTTAACATCCTCCGAATTCCCCTGGCCTTGCTGCCCTCGGAAATCAACTCCATGGTTCAGGTAAGGGAACAGCGATACATGGAACGTACATGCATACCAAACCTTTGGAAAAAATCTTGTCACTTCAGGCAACAGTATCTAGGAAGCGGCTCGAGAAATTTCTGTCGGGTGAAGATCTTCAAACTGATGCTGTGCGTCACGACCTCAGTTTCGGTACGTTCGCGATTATTTACATCTTTTCCTCTGCTGAGCAGAAAAGTTTATTCACCAGCTTATTGATGCATGTAGAGCTTCTATTTTGTCCTGTCTATGCATCTGTTTATTTCTCTGTCCATTCGTTTTCATCTGTTAGGCTCTATTAGCATATGTGATGGTTCTTTCGCTTGGGAGAAACAAGCTGAGCCTCTGCTGAAGAAGTATGTGTGTTCTAAGCAAAGCCAAACATTTGCATATGACAACATATGGCTGCAAAAATTGTATTTGTCAGGCCTGTGTTTATAGTGCTGTACAACATATATTTTTTGTGTTTCCCAGTGTATCCTTGGACATTAAACGTGGTCAGTTGGTAGCAGTGGTGGGAGCTGTTGGCTCAGGGAAGTCCTCTCTTATGTCAGCGATGCTGGGAGAGATGCACACCACCGAAGGCTCAGTCAACATTATGGTGAAACTTTATTTCTGTCTTTATATCCGTCTAACAGAAACAGTGGTTTTAGAAAAGAAACAATCTTTAAGCGTTACTTAAAAGCAAACAAGCTTTAAGTACTCAAATAATTAGTGTTTAGAGATGGTTTCTAATTGAATGTCTAATACTCTTCAGTACACAAAAAGTGGTTCAAGAGTGTTCATCATGCAAAGCCAAAAGTTTTCAAGATATATCTGTCTAGTAGGTTGTTGTATAAAGTGAAAGTCAGCCAGGGTTTTGATTGAATGACTTGCTGACTTTATTTTTGTGACTAAAAATACAGAATAAATACTTGGTCATTGAGGATTTGGTGACAAAGACTAAAAAGTCAAACAATGAGAAAACAAACATGAAACCCCAAGTCAAGCCCAAACTGAGATGCAGTAATGGAGTGCCACAGCCTATGGTTTCTATCTGTACCTGTTTATAGCCTTCACTCCACCTCTTCTAAGAACTGCTTGATTGATTCATATTGAACAGGGCACCTGTTTCAGTCAAGAGTGAAGGTTGCTGCAGCCTTCACCATTCTTCAATTTGTTCTCTGAAAAACGCAGTTGAACAAGGCCATTTTCTAAGTTTCTAAAAGTGTGTTGATTTTTTCTCTTTGCCAGAGTAATGTTTGGTCCTATATTTGTACCTTCATATAAGGGGCTGGACAGCACTGTAGTTATAAGGAACTCTTCCTCTGACTGTTTCTGTCAAGGGCTCCCTTGCGTTTGTGCCACAGCAAGCCTGGATCCAAAATGCCACTCTGAAGGATAACATTTTGTTTGGCTCCCCGCTTGAGGAGACGAGGTTCCAGGAGGTAATTGATGCCTGTGCCCTCGGCCCGGACTT
Organism: Chromis chromis; assembly: GCA_900302755.1. Taxonomy (NCBI): domain Eukaryota; kingdom Metazoa; phylum Chordata; class Actinopteri; family Pomacentridae; genus Chromis; species Chromis chromis. The sequence goes on along the minus strand of OMNN01103765.1, from coordinate 4,277 downwards.
GGAGCTTCTGCCTGGAGGAGATCAGACTGAGATTGGAGAGAAAGTAAGTTCAAGTGTTTCAAGGATTTTAATGGGATAATCATCAGATAATCACCATGTTATGTTGCAGTGGGTACGTGCAGTGTGTGCTGTTTAGGTTGAGTATATGTAAATTCATCATGACACTGACTGTTGGCCAGATCAGCTTACATTACCTGCTCTTTTTGCTTGTTTACATTAGAAGTTCGCTTCATCTAACCTTTTTTCTTTTAAATATATAAAAATCAATTTGCATTTTAAACATGCCAATTAATCCACATCAAAACACATCATCTTGTTTGCTATTTTTAGTTATTGTTGCATTGTTGTTTTTATATTATTTTTTCGATCTGTTTGCCTTCACTGTCTGTCTGTCTATTGTCGGTGCTGTACTGGTGGAACCTCAATTTCCCTGAGGAAACCATCCAATGGGATTAATGAAGTTCTATCTAATCTAATCTAATCTAATCTAATTTAAATGTAATCCTGGTGCTGATGGTAAAACAAAACTGACACTATTACACTGATTATTTGAAAATAAAACCTCCAGTAAATTACAATGCTTTTAATTGTTCCCCTCTCTTCTCTAATGTTTTTTCCAGGGTATCAACCTCTCAGGGGGTCAGAAGCAACGCGTGAGCTTGGCCAGAGCAGCTTACAGTCAGGCGGATATTTATCTATTAGATGACCCCCTGTCTGCAGTGGACGCTCATGTAGGAAAGCATCTCTTTGAAAAAGTTATTGGCCCAATTGGAATTCTCAGAGATAAGGTTTGTGGTGTTTACATTAATGTGTTGATCAGTATTACATATTTCACTTCAAAGGAAATGCTATTTGAAGATGGTATAATTCAAAATAAAGTGTTGAATATGAATATATTTTAACCAAAACCAAGTAGGAAACCAAATAAGACTATGGTGGATATACAATCATTCCATAGACCCACAGTACACAATATAGTTTTTTTTTTTTTTTTTTTTACTTCCAGAGGTATTCGTGATTTCACAGCTGATTCCCAGTGTGTCTTTGTCTGTACAGACTCGTATCCTGGTGACTCATGGAGTAGGCTTCCTGCCATATGTAGATCAGATAGTGGTCTTAGTGGATGGAAAGATATCTGAAGTTGGATCCTACAGCAGCCTTCGTGCCAGCAAAGGAGCTTTTTCAGAGTTCCTGGACACATATGCCAAAGAGCAAAGTAATCAGAATCAATCAGAGTCAGGTAATTATACACTTTTCTCACGGCATTTAAGTTGCGCAAATTACTGTACTTTAGTGGCATAACCAAAACGGATGCTGTATATGATAGAAACATACAGTATGTGCCTTGTGAATGGTATTTCAGGCCTTTTGTCATATTTTTCATCACTGCTTCGTGTGAATGTTGTTTCCTCGGTTTCTTTAAGCTTCAAAACTGACTACCATTTCTGAATGTGCTTAAGTCACCATGTATAATGTTTATTCAGATCGTTGCCAGGAAACTGCAGACTTAGAACGTATCCCTGACGGAGAAGACACTCAACCCGACTCTCCTTTGGAGGACACAGTCTCTGCGACACTGAAGAGAGAAAACAGCATTCGTCGTAGCCAGCGTAAAAGCAGGTTTGAGCATAGTGTACCAGTGCAGGATGCAACAGAAAAACATTGTTTCATCTAGTATTTCTTTATTCACAGCATAGCGTGTTTTACTCCTTTAATGCTGCTCGCTCATGTCATTTGTTCTGTCCGGTTTTCTAGTGTCAGATTAAGATTAAACAGTTCTACAAAAAAAACAGATGCCAATGAATTAAAGCAAGGCCAGAAGCTAATAGAGAAGGAAACTATGGAAACAGGGCAGGTAATAAATACTTTTCTTTTAAAGCACCAGTGACACAAAATTAGAATCTGGTTCCCTGAGCGTCTTCTGTGTCTGATATCCAGGTGAAGTTTTCAGTGTATCTCCAGTATCTGCGAGCGTTGGGCTGGGGATATTCTACCGTGGCCTTCCTGGTTTACTTCCTCCAGAACGCTGCTTTCGTTGGTCAGAACATATGGCTGAGTGACTGGACCAATGATGCAGTGGAGTACGCCAACATGACATACCCATCCTGGAAGAGGGACATGAGGGTGGGGGTGTTCGGAGCTCTTGGAATGGTTCAAGGTAAATAACCAGGCATTCTTTTTTATTTATTTCAGACTCATGTCAGGTAACTTCAGAAATCTTTTTTTTTTTTACTGTCAGTTACAAACTTCCTATTTCACCTTTAAAAAAAATAAAATAAAATTATGATCCAGTATGTATTATATATTATATAGCACCTACAGAAAGACTTTCTATACATTCTGTGTAAGAGGAATAGTTCTTTTCTTTCTTCCTTCACATTAATCTGACGACATTTGAATGTGTCGGCATGTCTAAATGAGCACACTGGTCACTTTTCTGTAAAAGTTGTGATGGCAACCTTACTGAGTCGGATCTAGTGGCATTTACGTATCACTTTCAAAACGGCACAAGTCTGAACTGCAAGTTGTTGCATTAATGGATAAACATGAACTGTTTAGTTTTTTTCAGCACCAGAATTGGTCCATACACATTACAGAGAGTGAAAGTCACAGTTCACGTGCCATTCTCATCTCTTTGCCCTTCAATTTCTCATCTTTTACAAACTGAAATGTCCAAAAAATAAAACTTAACAGACGGTAACATGACAGATTAATGAGGCTGATCGATAATTAATGTAATCCGGACTTGGACAGAACAATTATAGGAGCTGAAGTTTAGTTTGTTGCATTCAGCTGAAGGAGTCTTTCCTCTGAGTTTATTAAAAACTTGCAGGATACTGTGTCTCCCTGTTTTGAGCCAAGCTGTAACAAACATATGAGCGTCTCCAAACAGAGTTACACACATCTATGTATGTGAAGTGACGTCATTAATTACTTAGAATTTTAAATTATCCCAAACATAGAGATCAGTCACTCTTCTTCACATCAGACGGTGAGCTGTTACCCAGAGTCACAATTTATAAGCTGCAGTTAAATCATGAGTTGAGTCCTGAGCCACATCACAGCTGTCAGAATATCTTTATTCTACTGTTGGTAAAGCAGTAGTTATATTATCAAACATAGACAGAACCTTCAGCATTGGAGAAATCATAAATAAACCCCACAGGTAGTTATTTGGATGGTTGCTGGTATTAGTTTAGATTTAGTATATTACTATATTATTAGGCATTATACATCTCTTGGTGCACTGTCCAATCTCAAGTACATTTTGTCACTGGATTTGTCTAAATGAAGCCATGAGGAACATTAATGTAAAGTTGGCCTCTATCTGAACTGTTATCAAGTATGCAATGTTATGTAACATGTCCACAAATAATTTTAGATGGGCTGGATGGTTTATGGTAAAAATGTTTGACCAAGTGTTTATATTGGCAATATAACACTAGATCCATAAAATTTTGATTTAATTACCTCACTTTGACTGGCACGAGGCATCCATGTGTTTGCTTTTCATGCAGCTCTGTACTGATAAGCACTAAGTCTGATAAAGCAGAGCTTTGAATCCCAGTAATGCAGCATTGGCACAACACAGGATTTTTACATTTGTGTATGTGCACAAACAAGATTTGACATGTTAACTAGCGAGCTTTACAGCTCCTGAAACTTGTTATCTTATTATCTAACTCTGCATTAGGGTGAATATGTGTATTTACCGAAACATCAACCTATTCCTGTATGCAGGTTATGTTGAAAGTACCATTTAAATATCAAGTGTCCTCGGGACGCCCCGATAGCCTAATGGTTATGTCGCGTGACCCAAGTGCTAAGGCGTAGCGGCTGTCCCGGGTTCGATTCCGACCTCGGGCATTTACCGCTTGTCCTTCCCCACTCTCTTCCGTTTCCGTCTCTATCTACTGTCCACTATCTAATAAAGGCATATAAGGCCAAAAATAAATCTTAAAAAAAAAAAAAAGTGTCCTCAAAGACAGGGTGAACTTTGATGTACGGAGGATTTTATATTAATTTAAAATACTGAAGAGGCAAAAGAACAGTTGATAGCACTAGACACCAGGGAACATTAGAATGAGAATGTGAACTGAGGAAGTGCTGTGGACACATTTGCTAAAATCTGTCAAACTGTTCCACCTTCTTTTGTAGTTTTTGGTGCTTGTCACTACTTGTGAACTTCCTTACTTAATAATAATAATAATAATAATACATTTTATTTGTAGAGCGCTTTTCAAAAACTCAAAGACACTTTACATGTTAAAAACAAA
>OMNN01103748.1:15052-28215 GCA_900302755.1 Chromis chromis | reverse complement strand
GAACCTGCAAAGTAACCAAAGTCATCAAATAAGTCTGATGGAGTAAAAAGTACCACCTAAAATATAGCGGAGAAGGAATATAAACACAGTAGTTGAGTAAATGTACTTTTACATTCCACTACTACAGGCTCAGCTGACTAATAAATGCTGGTTTTCACTTTGTAATCAGACTTTTCACACATCTGTTCATATATACCTAATTCAGTACTATCCAAAGACTTCTTTTAGATATGAGAATCTGACTGAGCTACTTGTTGTAGACTCTTTTTCCCAGACTGGTGCATTTTAGGCATAAACAACTGGGTTTCAACTAAGGAATCTCAAGAAACAGCATCATTTTAACTCTAAGAATCGGTGGAAATGAGGCTAAAGGTGAGGAATCAACACAGCAGAGAGAATGTTATATCTCACTTTTAAAGAAAGCACAGAAAGGCAAAAGTTAATCGAGGTCTTTCTCTGAAAGCCCATCATTCCTGGAAGCAGAGTTTTCTAACAAACAACCACCAGGAGCTCAGACACACACACACATAAACGGAGGTTCGGCTAATGAATCAGGGGTCACCGGATTTCACGGTGAAGTAAGTTCAGTTAGCAAAGACGGCCGAGCGGCGCAGCGCTGAGCATTAAATTTCCATTCATTAAAGAGCGAACTGAGAGCGTGCATTTCAAAGACTCCGGGTCAGTTTAGTCAGGGTCAATTTGGTTTTTATTAATCCCTGCAGAAAATGAATATTCAGACGGGCAAATTGTGTTCAAGCTTAATATATGATACCAAGTTCTTCTGGAAAACGAAGCACAGCAGACGTGGTTTTTGATGCAGAAATGTTAAATATAACACGTTATAGTGTTGAATTAAACCGTTATAATGCCAGTTATTGTCTACATACGTGTTGCCACAGTGGGTTAATCCTGTTTTTCAGATGTTTTTTCCTAAATCGTGTTCAAATGGATGTTTTGAGTTAGTCTCACCTGAGCTCACGTTTGCATTTAATGCCTGGAAGCTTCATTCACCCATAAACCTCCATAAACTGCTTCTACCTGCTGTTCAGTCTCGCCTTTTGTCTTCAAACACCAGTGCAGCATCTTCTTTGGTACGAAAGTTCGATGTGCCCATTGCATGATCATGAGTCTGTTACAGGAAACAATGGATAAGTTGGACCTGGTGATTACTTACAGACTTGTAGACTGTAATAATTTTCACTCTTAGTGTCGTAAATGTTGTTTTCGGCCACAGCAGGCTGCCGTTTTCGGTTTAAAAAAAAAGAAGCTCTAAATAAATGCCCCAGTACTCTACCTGCTTATCTCCAAAACAGCAGACAGACACAGTTAGCGAGTAGCTGGTGAACACAGTGGAGCGTTTAGCAGCTAAAAGGGGCTGATATATTTCCCGAAACAGACCAGAAACACATGCAGGTAAAAGAATATTTCACCAGGTGGACACAAACACATCAGCAAATGAAGTAAAGAATAAATGTGTCAGTGTTGTGTAGCTCTTACAAAAGAAACACCTGCATACACTGTTGATTATTGAGGACAAATGCATGTTTAATTCTGCTAATAACTCCCTATTAAAGCTCAAAATAAATCAATTAGTTAGCATTAGTTAATTATTTAGGCTTCGTAAACTCAAGTCAGAATATTCTCTTCTAATACAATTTATGGAGTCACACATCTGTATAATAACACAAATAAGAACACGTCCTCTTTAACTTGAGGTTTCATGTTTTGTTTTTTAAGACACTGGAAGCATCTAAACCTCCATTTGAAATGTCTGAATAAATCCTGCGGATCGTGGCAGCATCTGCTAACACAGCATGCTTGGTTACATCGGTGAGCTTCCTGCTCCGTGGGGAGACTGTCGAACAAAAGCGGGAGGCAAACGCCACGTTGTGATTTTACATGCTCATTTAAGTTTGTCCACCGTGTCGGCTTCGAGCTTTGCCGTCTTGCCTGATTGCTTCCAACAGGTTCCACTTCTCCAGTCGTTCGGTGTCAACAAGTTCCAGCGGGAAAAACATCACACGCTTTGATTTCTGGAGTCATTTGCATAATAGCTGCCCTCTTTTTTTTTTTCTCTCTCTACAATGCAGGAATTCATTTGTTATCCTGCGATACCTTAAATAAAAACAGAAAACTGGAGGAGGTGTGTGTTGACAGCGACGGGAGATGTTTGTGTGTGTCGAGCTGCTTTGGAATGAAAGCGTGATGTTTTCTGTCACTATCACTGATCACAGTTTAAACTGCCAGAGAGCAACAGCAGCAACAGCCCTGGAAATCACAACAGTGTGAATTAAAGTGGGGGAACCCGTTCGCTCCGTGTGATGCAAGTTAACAGGTTTAACTGTGGAGCTGAGAATAATGCCGGGATGCTGCAGAGAGAGAGAGAGAGAGAGAGAGAGAGAGAGAGAGCGAGAGAGAGAGAGAAAACTTATTTAATTTCATTGGAGAAGAACATCTGACAAGAATCATCTGGTTGAACTCATTACTTCTATTTAGAGATGTTCCGATACCATTTTTTCCGATACTTGTGCTGTGGGTATCGGCCGATACCGATCCGATACCAGTATGTTTTTAAAAAAAAAAATCATACCACGCCTGCATGACTGTGATATGAGTATCATTGTGGTAAGGCCTGGCTCAGGTTAAACCCTTTGTAAAACATGAATAAATACAGCAAATTCCCAGTTGTGGTCTGTTGAGGGGTAATAAATATCAAAAGTATTTATTATAGTATTTACTTCCTCCTCCGTCAGTCAGCTGAGTCAGCTCGCGTCTTGATTGGCTATTGTTCCAGTACACGTGACATTACACACTGTGCTGCTCGGCTCCTCTTGGAGAACCAGACACACTGCAGGATTTCTAATCGCAAATATTAAACATGTTCATTATCTACGATCTCTCCTTCCGAGGCCTTCGGAGCGAATCGGACCGGACAAAATCACTCGTAACACACCACAGGAAAATCAGACACGATGTCATTTGCAAACATCCGACAATCGGGCCATTGCTAGCTTTGATCGTAAGGGGGAGATCGGGACAAAAATCGGCCCGATTATCCTGTAGTGTGTACCGGCCTTTAGTGTATGGCAAATGTGTAGCTACAGCCAGCAGCCAGTGAGCTCAGTTTAACACCGAGACTGGAGAAAGAGTAGAACACCCAACCTGGCTCTGTACAAAGGTAATTAAATCTGTCTACCAGCAGGTTTTAAGCTAAGTGACACATTTTATGTTGTTTTTGTTTGAACTGTACAAAAAGCAAAGTGTAAAAACTAAATGTTTTACAGGGGTTGTGCAGAACTATTTCTTGGCTGAAGATATTAATTTCCTGTAGTTACAGATTGCTGTGCCTGGCCAAGAAATATTCCTGTTAAATTTCAAGTGGATTACACTTATGAATACTAAATTATAGCTATTTAAGTTACTGTAGTGACATCTTTTGGTAGAATTACACAAAATATGGCAGATTTGCTCAAAGATGATCTTTGTACATGTCGACTACATTTCATTGGAACTGTACAGTGTCTTCAAGTATTATGTTAGCTTAAGTAGATTTGGCAAACAATTATAATAAAGAGCAGTTGAAAAATAAAGTCATATTTCCCCCCTTGTCTTGTTTAGACAGTAATAAATGTTTGGGACTATTCTGATAGATCAGAACTGATGAATCCAGGAAAGCAGGTATTTTGCATCTATTCCTCACATTTCAGAATTAAGAAGAAAAATGTAAAATGCATTTTAAATTGACACATGGTCACACAATGGCTTAAAATCTGGATTGGAACTAATAATTTGTTCCTTCCCACCAAATTCCTTCAAAATCCGTTAATTAGCTTTTGTAATATTCTGCCAACAAAAATATTAAGACTGAAAACACAACCTCTTTGGTAGAGGTAATTACACAGGACAGCTACAACATTAAAGACACCTGCTTTTTCATGCTTTCAACACTTTAACTTCAAAAAATGACTGTTCACTTGCCTGTTAATACATCCCACTACTTGCCAGGTGACATTCTTATGAGATAATCAATGTTATTCACTTCAGTGGCTTTAATGTTGTGGCTGATTAGTGTATAATAGTATTTAAATGCCCATTCAGGAGCAATTGTTCTGTGATCTTGAAGCTGCAATAGAGAGATTTGTTCACACACCTGAAGAATCAGACATTCTTTGTCACTCTCCAGACGTGACAGGCGCTCCTGGTAGACTGCCTCTGCACCATGGACGTTAGTCTGAAATAAGAAACAATACAAGCTGATTTGTGTTGTCTGAACAACTAGCTGCATTTGTTGTGTCAGTTAAATAAGGCTTCAGATTGTTATTTCTTCTGAGATGAGAGCTCATGAAAAAAGAGGGGAAAAGCTTTAAGCTGTCATTTTGAAATATGAATCTGGCTGAGAAAACCAACTGAAAATACACAGCAGCCTTGAGCCACACAGATTATCTAATGGCTACACTGCATACTGTTTTCGTGTATAATCATATAACCTACTAGAAATGAACTCACATGGTTTCCCCTTGGTGAACAGGATATACACGTTGAGTTTTTTCTGGGAAACATGTGAGGGTCAAAAGTGTCCTCACATGAAAGTGATTTTAAAATCGAATCAAAAGCAAACTCTTCTCTCAAATATCATACATAGAGAGACGAGGCCAGGAGGGAAGAAAAACAAAAGCCTCACTCTGCATGAGTTAAAAGATGGAAACTATTTCCTCCTATAGAAACTTCATCATTCACAAATCACGTCATAACAGTATTTTTACAATAAACAAAGTCACGGTGTAGGCAACGGAGCAAGATCAACAGATGAAAAGCAGATCAGAGGATAATTCATACCAGGCTACGTCTTAAATCGCCGCTGTGCAAAGACACTGATCTTATCATTTACAGACTTGGGCTGCAAAAGTTACATTATATATAGTTCTTTTAAGTGTATCTACAAGTTAGTAGCAGTCATCAAACAGCTTCAACAACAGAAGCAACAGCACTATAAAAGGGCCTAGAATTAGTGTTTAAAATCAGAGTGTAACAGCAAACAGTACATATTACATATTCTCATACAGATACAAACATAACATAGACACAAAATTCTTGTCTTTAGTTCCAAACACGTACGGTAAACACTGGGCACAAAGGCTACATAACACTATACAAATGGACTTATTACCAGTCGCCCATGCAGCCATTCTGCCAGTCCCTCTGCAGTGGAATCTGGGATCTGACACCGCAGGTTGTCCCTCTCCTCGTTGTCCATGAGCTCCAGTGCTGCTCGTAAGTCCTCCAGTAGGTGCAGCACCCGAAGGCCACCCAGAAAAGGTGATGTGGGTGACTGGCAGTCAAACAGCCCATTGGAGTAGTCCATAGCCTTGGAGCCTAGGGAGGTACAGCGGGAAGAGTCAACACTTATTTCACATCAATTATAAATATAAGAGCAAAGCTGTGACAACACAAGAACTCCTTTGACTGGCATAAAACTCAAAATCTCATGTGTTGGGATCTCACACAAATGTCACGCTATGATAAAAGAGAAGGATTTATGACCAAAGCCACAGTTAGTGTTGAACTATGGGAGCAGTAAAAGGATAATTAATAGCCAAAACTGTAAATTTCAGTTTTTGTGTAACAATCGCCCCCTTAGTTTCTAAGTTATGGTGTTGAGTAACGGCCAGAAAGTGCTTTTACAGAACATTATGATGTCACAGTGAAGTTGAGCGTTGACTCTTTGGATATAAAATATCATCACTTCATTATTTTATCCTGTTAGACATTAGTGTGAAATTTTGTCATAATTAGGATATGAATTTTTAAGTTATGGACAAAAATATGTTTTGTGAGGCCACTGACCTTCAACACCAACATATAATCAGTCTTGTCATCCTTTAGTCCAAAACAAGACTAAAATTTTAATAAAGTTCCACCAAGCATTCAAATGGGACAGAACAGTCAACCCAAAAACAGAATGTCTCAGGTCAGGTCATGGCGTTCATTGGCACAGAGGTATAAAAAAAAAAGACTGCCAGAATTAGCACAATTTAGCTATCATTTCACGTAGCTTTGGACATTTAGGCCTAGATTATACTCCCTTGTGGATGCACACAGACAGCTGGGGACACCACATATCATATTTGTTATTATACTACCTTCTAGTACACTTGGAGGACTTTGTTCGCACATATGCATAATAGATCAAATGTTGGGTTGCACACAGGCCTTCATGGAGGGGTCTGCACAAACTCTTGCATATTTGGGAAGATTATGAACTTTACATCACGTGGACCAAATATCTATGCACCTTTAAACCATGACTGATTGTAGTGTCTCAAATATTGTCAAACTTCAGGTAATCAACAGTTTTGTTCATTTCCAGACAGACTGTACAGAGTGAATAATCACACAAATATATTGAATGCAAAATATGCTCTTGATTTGCATTTTGCAGATGGCTATCTAGACTGGGAAAATAAAAAATAAATAAATGAAATCGTTGAGCAGCCTACATGAATAACTTCATATTCACTGTATTATATCACCTGGGGCTTTCTCTGGAGAACTCTGTCTATGCATGAGTTAAGGCATGTGTGGTATGCACATTCTGTTTTATATGCATGGTTTTGTGCACATTACACCTTATCTGTACATCTGGCCCCTGGCATCAGTGTGTGACATGCTGGTTTATTCATAGTTATCTGTCTTTCCATGTTTCCAGCTCTTCCATACATTGAATGGCAAAAATCCCTCCCTCAAAAAAATAAAACAAATAAAAAATATATCACATTTTATATAGAGCAAAAAAAAAAAAAAGCAAATCCATCGAAAAGGAAAAGTACATTTAGCAGATTTAATCCCATCTAACTGTAGGTCTTGCCACCAATTTTGAATAAACTACATATGTTAAACTTAGTGTTACTTATTTACGTACTGCACATAGCTGCTTGACAATTACTGCTGTTAATGTAGTAAATAAAGTATTTTAATTAAAGAACCAATTTTATGAGACTCCATTCATTTCTCTAAGAACATTATGTTCAGACTGTTTAGTTCTGAGGTCATTTTACTGCTACTCGAGCTAAGATTTCAACAAAATCACAGCACAAACACTATGTTTAGGTTTATTATTATTATTATTATTATTCGTATTCTCTCCACCGCTGCACTTAAAAAAGAACCCTATTGTGCAAGCAGTGATTGTTGGTTGCCCATCAATCAAAGTAAAAGCCAATTACAATAATTAAATGTCTTTCTGTATCTGTGGAAACCATGCTTTAGATATTACTTAGAAGCAGCAGCATCAGTGTATTGACTGAACTTGATTGCATGATGTTCCCATCGTGTGCTTCAGCCTACTCTGTACCATCTGTCATCTGTCTTAAATGTCAACTATAATGAAGATGTCCAATGGTAACAAAGAGAGAACTAAATAAATAAATCTCCAAACAATCACAGCTTCCCCACAGTAGCGACGGAGTGGGGCTTGATGATGGCTGTGGTTTCTGCGGAAACAGGGGAGGGGGGGCCGGGAGACGTCATGTGATCTGCTGCCTTGCTCTCATTGGAAAGGTCAGTGCTATAATTACACACATCAGCGGAAAAGTAGGGACTCTAAAACTGAAGCCTGGTCTGCTCATCTGCAGCAGCGCAACTATACAGAGTGCAGCCAAAAGCTTCCGAGCAGGACTTTGTATTCCAAACTCACAGAGCTTGAATAATCATTAGTTTCCGTCACGGCTGGGACAATGGAAACTTTCTTTAATTTCACATGCAGTGGAGGGGGAAAGGGCTGGTGAACTGGGAGCACAGTTTCAGCTGTATTCCAAACCTTTATGTATATTCAGGGGCATAACGTTAAACTGCAGGTAGGAGTGGGAGAAGGACACATTGTGTTACCGTCCACTGCACGTAGTATTTCCAGCTTGCAATTTAATGGTTCCCAGATGTGCCTATACCCCATAGCATGCTAGGCCCACTTAAATAAGTGCAATGGCCAGGTCTTAAAGTCCACGTCTTCAGTGTGGGTTACCTGCTATGATCCCATCCATTTGCTCCAAGGCTGCAGCCAACATGTCGCTGGCGTCGGACATCATCTTGTGCTCAATGAATCTGAAAGAGAAAAGGAGAAGAGTTTTGAAAGAGGAGATGAGTGAGACTGAAAAAAGATCCATAAAGGTCTTGGCCAGACCTGAGGCATTAAAAAGTAACAGATTGCTTTAAATCGAACCACTACCCAGACAGGGAGTCCTTTACAGTGGGATGCCAGAAGAGAGGAGTAGGCTGCTGTGTCATGAAAATTAATGGAAAGCACTTTGGGTCAACTTGTGTTGTTTTAAATGTGCTACATAAATAACAGTAACTTGCCTTGACTTTCTTAAATCACAAACAAACCTTAATAATTCATTTACGGCTAAACAGAAGGGTGGTCATCCTCCAAAATGAACTGTAAAAGAGATAAAAGTATCTAAATTAGTGCTCAGAAAAATCTTCTATATCTACATTTGATCGTTCGCAAACGTTATCTGCTAACAAGGTGTGCCATACATCTAAAAACTCAACAAAAGCTTCTAAATAGACTGTGAGAGTGCTGCTTTGTCAACTATCTCTGTTCAGTTTAAAGAAACAAATGCCCTCAGTCAACAGCCCCTGTAGTGTTTTTCTGTATTTGATGTTTGATCCAATACATGTGATGCAAAGCAGGAAAAAACAGCCACGCCTTTGAGTTGGCAGACAAATGATCAAACTGGTCATTCCATGTCCAAAGAACTGTAATTTACATGTGCAGCAAAAAACAAACCCCGATTCAGATGTCTGACAAACTTGCTGGACTAATTCTGTTTAGAACACAAAACAACAGCATAAGAAATGTTTAGAAAAAATAAATAAATAAATAATCTGCAGGTTTGGAATGACCTTTAGTGTCACAGTTTCCCCTAAAGAATCCCTAAAGCTCCTATTACTTTTTGTTGCCACTCTAGCTCCTATTACTTTTACTGTTCACAATTGTTTACAACTGTCAGTTCTGAGCTACCAAATCTGCCTGGGTGTATTTGTATTTAGAAAAATAAACATAACTCTGTTACAACTAATCCTGTTACAGTACAAGGTCTCATTCTTCCCTTTCCAATGACTTCTGTATCAAATTAACCCTGCAGTCTGTGCCACAAAGAAATTGGCTGCCTCAGAGACAGAAAACAAAGTGATCTCCAGGACTTATTACCCAGCAACCCTTGTTTCCGGCGACTGAGCAGTCACGGGTGTTCATGGGCAGGCTCCTATCTGGAATAATGGTACTATTCTCCCAGGGGTCTCAGGCCTTGTTGCCTTGGCATGCTTGGTATCTCAAACTTCCATAACAAAGTTGGAGAGTTTCCCCATGACTGCTGAATTCAAACACTTATCACATGTCTCTCCTTTTCTTGCATTGGCCACATCTCACTTCAAACAAGATGTGATTTGAAGGGATTGAGATAGTATACAGTATTTGGAAAGGCCAGCTAAAGCCCAGAACTAACAACATAAAAAACATTGGCTCTACTTGTTCCGATATCCCACAGTGGGGGGGCAGGGACTACAGGCTTTGCTTCATTTCCTCCCTCTGTGGGGTCACAGTGTCACACCCAGGAGGCTAAGAAATGGGCACTGAGAGAGTAATTAAACCAATGACCTCAATATGTGAGCCGGGGGCTGGGGTCTGCTGTTAAAACAAGGAGCCTTAAGTGCTTGGTTGCCTAATTTCAACAACACACTCCACGGAAAGGGGTCTAAGTTTCTTCTAACAGGTCCTACATACAGTAGAGCTGTATAGTTGCAGTACTCTATAAGCATATTAAGATTCTGAACAGAACCCTGATTATACAGATGTAAGTATGAAGCATGTCATCTACTTTAAAGCAAAAATAATTACTGGACAATATAGCAAAATAGCTCAGATTTGAAAAGAAAACAACCTGCTTTCCAATTAAACTATAAGGCTCCTATGGGGATTGAAGGTGGAGGAGCACCACAGATGCACATCTCACTACTAACATGTTTTCCTCCACAGGTATTTCCGCAGTTTGATGGAAAACTATCATTCACTCTCACCAGGGTGGAAGCTGTATTTAGTCAGCTGCTTATTTAAACCCCATGGGAGAACCCGAAAGCTTGTCTCCTCTCCAGAAAGTTGAGGTATTTGTTGAGAAAACAAATATTTTCTTTCTCTGTGTGAATGCTGAAAACAACAAATTCCACGAGGAGAGCAACACCAGTGTATTGTACCTTATGCTGGATTCAATTGTCCTATATAGTCTTTTGGCCCCACTTTAATCACAGGCATGTGGAAAGAAGCAGGATGAAAACATCTTAAGATAAAGTAAATTAGTGTGTTACCATAGCTAAGGCTGCTGTCCTCCTTTCTATGCCACTTTGTGATCAAATCCGCATCAAATCTGGTATTATGATTTTCATGAGAAACCACATTCAGTACAAACAGAGGATCTTATCAATCCTCATGCAAGTCAGAAGTTAGGGCCAATTACGTCAGAGACAGAGGCCAAAGAGGAAGTCAATGGGCACTCCAAACCAAAATGAATCAATCTTGTGTCTCGTCACGCAGCAGAAGATGGCATTGAAACTTGCCACGTAAACTGCCCTGTTCATTCCTAGGACTAATAAAACCAGACCCTTTAAAATGCCAGGCTGAGACATTTTCTTCTCATCAGAGATGAGCAGGTCACTCGTAAAGAATTTTCTGACCAAAACATCAAGAGAAAAGTCTATAGATGAAGGTCATTTGAAGAGGTGTCCATATGAAGTAATAATGATTGATGAAGCAGTATAGGCAACCCATAGCGTAGGAGTGAGCACTACCCACATTCCTGAGCAGGTTAGCTTATCCACAAACTAAGCACTAACGCCTGGTACGGGCATCCCCGCTGACCTCTTTGACCTTCTTCCACTTCCACTCTTCACACTAAATCCCCCAAGGACTGTAGTCTGTCAGAAACTAAGACGTCTCTGACCCACAGAGGGAACAAGTAACAAGCCAACAAGCAAAAACTGCCACGTTACACATTTCATACATCAAGGATAAAGCTGATGATATTCTCTATTGTTTTATTGTCAACAAATAACATGAAAAGAACAGATCCTTCTAACAAGTATTGTCTCAGTAGACAGAGCCTGAAATATCTTACTCCTCTGAGCCATAGAGCTCCATTGTTGTTTGTTTGGACTCAATCACATACTCCATCCTGCTGCTGTAAACACTCCACCAGAAGTGCATTCTTTCTTAATGAAAACAGTGTAAAGTGCAAGAAAATGCACAAATTAGTCCAGCTTGAGTAACTTTTGCTAAAAATTAAAATAAATAAAAAAGCGTTCAGCTGTTTAAAAAGAAACTCTTAGTAGGAACAAAGAGGCTAGGGCCTGACTGTCACAGAAATGTTTTAGTGTGAGATGCACTAAAGGCTAGGATAAAGCCCAGCAGAACTAGTTTGTACAGGGCGCCCCGATAGCCTAGCAGTTATGTCGCATGACCCACGTGCAGAGGCGTAGCGGCTCTGCCGGGTTGTTCTTCCCCACTCTCTCCCGCTTCTGACTCTATCCACTGTCCTGTCCTCTCTGATAATAAAGGCATATTTTTATTATTATTAATAATAATAATAATAAAAATAACTAGTTTGTACAGCATGTTGTCCGACCACTTAAGAAATCAGTGTTTGTAGTTGTTACACACTCAATGATGGAGAAAAAAGCTGACCATTACAAAGCGGATGGTCGCATCTTGTCAATTGTTAGGTTGCCCCGCCCTGAAGCACACTCAACTTTATCGCCTATTATACTCTAAATGGGTCAATAATTTAGAAAATGAAAAATATGTTGCATTTAAAAATTCTTGAAACTAGCAATTGAGACAATAAGACTGAGGCAACAGACCAGTTACACATATGGTAGTTTTCTCATAGACTTCTCCCCAATCTGACTTCTTTTAGGAACAAAAGGAGTCGCCCCCTGCTGGCTGGTAGAAAGACTGCAGGTTTATGACACTTTTCAGAGCCGGAGGCTACTTAAAGCGTCTATAATTATACCCTGTTGTTCACATTAAAAGTGACTGAAAGAAATGTGTCAAGAATAAAAAAACGAGCTGCTCTCAACACCCATTCAATCACTGCATGAACGTTGGAATGTCAGTTCCAGAAAGTTCCAGAAGAGCTCAGACACAGCATTACCTCAGTCAGAAAGGTGTGGGTGGAGGGGGTTTCCATTCGTCAAGTGGACAATAAACATACTGGCCTATTGAAGCAATGCTGATTTTTGCATTTCAGGAAGATCTGCTGGTGTATCCTTGAACTTCTATGTGGGAGTTCATTTAAAATCATTTTGTAATTTCATTCAAAAACAAAAATACTTTCTGGAAACAGTTTTACAGTGCAAACACCTTACCCACATATTTCTATCATGCCAATATAACCAATAACCGGACTCATAGTAAGCCCTGATCACTCTGTACTAAGTAGAAAATGTTCATATTGCAAAGGCAATTATTTCTAAAAGCATGCTGAGGACTAGTAACAACTTCCACAGTGACATCATAGCCATTACACATTCTGATTGCACTTCACTTGAGGCTCTGACAGGCAGATTAACAACATAAAACCACAATAAATCACAAACACTATTCACTTATCACTCTACTCCCAACATTCAAACAGGTTTTTAAAAGGCATCAATGTCATGTATCTAAATCTACCTGGCAGAAGTGGTATTTCAATTTTATAGAAAGACAAATCTGTCTGAGAATCAAACTTGACTTTTCTAACTCTGAGATGTGGTTTTAACATCAACCAGATGGATTCAAAGAGTTATGGAGGGGGAGGGACCACGCATCTGAAAAGAAAATAGACTGGGATTACTTGACCATACGCCGAATGGTCTCCGAAACACACACACACACACACATATATACACAAACACACGCCTCCACCGCTGCCTCGTGCTCCAATAACCTACTTCCAGCTGTGGTACAGATGTGCATTTCAGAATCAGACTGGCTCATTGTAGTAATAGAAGCCGCAAAAGTTGCAGTGCAGCGATGCAATTAGTACTAGCAGTAAGAGTTCATCCTTGGTTAGAATGCGGTGGACAACATTTCCACTTGCTAGATAAAAAGTATAATCATGGTGTTAGTAAAC
>OMNN01103748.1:0-15032 GCA_900302755.1 Chromis chromis | reverse complement strand
CTCTCGTGGGTCCTGTGCTGGCTGCTCAGATGGTTATCAGGAGCACAAACACACACACACACACACACACACACACACACACACACACACACACACACACACACACAAGCCTCCACCGCTGCCTCGTGCTCCAATAACCTACTTCCAGCTGTGGTACAGATGTGCATTTCAGAATCAGACTGGCTCATTGTAGTAATAGAAGCCGCAAAAGTTGCAGTGCAGCGATGCAATTAGTACTAGCAGTAAGAGTTCATCCTTGGTTAGAATGCGGTGGACAACATTTCCGCTTGCTAGATAAAAAGTATAATCATGGTGTTAGTAAACTTGTCTGAGGTTTTAAGTCACAGCAGGTACCAAAACCAGTTTAAATTAGTTGTTTTCCACTTGCTTTGACTGAAGCATTTGTTTTCCAGCTTCACACTGTAAAGTCAGTATCTTTTTGTATGCCATGCTTCTGCCCTCTGTCTGTCTTAATTGCAGTTTGAAACACTGCAATTAGCAAATCAGCTGCCATTTGTAACATGAGTTGTGGCCTTTAAATAATGAGATGAATGCTGTAACTTAATTTAATTTAATTTGAGCACATTTAAACTTTCAGACATTGTTTATTCTGCCTCATGACTAATGTGAATTACATGGTTCAGGCATGAAGTTTGTGGTTTGACATACATAAGCCCAGTGTTGTTATTTAATAGCCGCACCTCGTACATTTTGCAGCACATCTGACTGAGGGTTTAAACTATTGTGTCGATGTTTGACGTCATCACTGTGTAATATTCAGGCTTTTGAGTTTTTTTGGGCGGCTGTGGCTCAGGTGGTAGAGCGGGTTGTCCACTGATCGCAAGGTTGGCGGTTTGATCCCCGGTCCCCCCCAACATGCCGAAGTGTCCTTGGGCAAGGCACTGAACCCAAAGTTGCTCCCAATGGCAGGCTAGCGCCTTGCATAGCAGCTCTCTCGCCACTGGTGTGTGAATGGGTGAATGCGAAACACATTGTAAAGCGCCTTGAGTACCACTAAGGTAGAAAAAGGCGCTATATAAGTGCAGACCATTTACCATTTGATGCTCCATCACAACTTTTAATTCTATTACACAGAAGCGATTCAAAATCATATTACAAACAAGATCACAGCAACTGTCCTACTGGCTGCCCTAAACAATGCTCTTACTTCTTTATCTAAAATGTCAGCAGCGATTTACTGACACACTGCAGTTCATAAACTCATGACTAAACTCTTGATCTTCCTCTAAAACTGGAATTGAAATCGTCCTGTACAAACAGAGCTTGTTTCTGTGTTTCTCTTCTTTCTCTCTTTGCCTTTATCACTGCCAGTATTACTAAACCAATAGACTACAGGGACATTTGATTCTTTACTCAAGACAGTTATTGAACTTATTAACTAAAATATAATAAAGTCAGATTGCATTACTGCATCCAAAAGCCACCACCGCGTTTACATTTGCAGAGATATCGACCATCCTTAGCTGAATTTACAGGCAATAACAAAGACATTGGATTTGCACCATAATATAAAGTTCCTCCTCCATGAGGGTCTTTCTTGCAAGACATATTTGTTCTGTGAGAGACAAATAAAAAAAATGAAATAACTGAAATATCAGTAGTATTAGCTAAAGTAGTGTCAGTGAGTGTAGCAGCAGTGGTGTAGTTAGGAGGGGTTGTAGTATTAGGAGTAGCAGTGATGATGTGCCTGGTTTAAACAGCAGTATTTGCAGGTAGGACAGCAACTTGATTAGGGTACAATTTAAAGTTATTTTCATTATTGCGATTGTTTATCCAGCACAACAAATGTAGCACCTCACATTTAAGGAGTTTGAACCATTCATCAAAATAGATTGCTTGATTGTTTCAGCTTTAATCTAAATTAGCTACAGTACAGTTCTAACATTAGTGCATGGAGAGGGAACGTGGGCTTCAAACGTGACATGGACTTATGGAAGTCAGTCCCCTATCACAGCTCCAGTCAAACACCCTCCCTTTGTTTACTCTTCCCCTGAGAGATGGTCCACTGGACCTTTAGTCTGGGCTGCTGTGAGGTCAGGTTGTTTGACAGAGACGACAGCTCAGACTTTAAACTGGTGCTTTTTTCTCACTGAATCAGTGGTGGCCACACTGAAATTCTGCACAAACAAGTCTTTGTCTTTCAGAGACTCACATGGTAGTACCACAACTCTGTTCCCAAACTATTGCAGTTTTTCCACGTGGCCCCAACTACATCACAGTCAGAAATCACATTGAAGGGGGAAAAAATAGAGGGGCTGGAAGAAATGACTAAGAGATCTCAGCAAGCCAAGAAGAACTGCATTTATTCGCTTTTGTTATCAAGCTCCATCCAAAAGAAGTCCTAAGTATAAAGTCTTACTTTTATTCTTGTCATAATTTCAGAGTTGCTGTCGTGAAAATGTAGTCAGAGTGTTAATGTGTCTACAATGACTGAGTTGAAACTCTAAACAGGACTGAAGCAGAGGCATCGCTCCACTCAGGAAGACCTTCACTCAGTCCTGTCAGGAAGCGTTTCCTGGCACATTCTGGAGAAATGTCTTCCTCTTACTTAGAAACTGCTATTTCCCTGCAATCCCAGCACTAACTGCACCAACAACTACTTCATTTTACTTATCATATCATAAAGCATCTGGGGAATCAACTTTCCTCAATTTACAGAGGAATTTACAGCTCATATGTAACACCAAGACTTTAATTATGTTCATGTGAAGCAAATGTTTCAGATTAAGTTAGTGTTTTAATCTAATTTCAGAAGCACGTAAACATCCCAATATATCAAGTGGCTTAAAAGTGACACCTCCCTTCTTTCAAAACGCACCACCACAAGAACACTGTACCAAGAATGTGAGGAATGCTAATGTCATGGAAAAAGGTGCCCGAGACAGAAAGGCCCCTGTCAGTTTTCTGGACACGTGGCTTCAAGAAAAATAAAGTCTGAAAACTAGGAAACTTTGGGGACTGTGCCATGTTGATCTTACTGCAGGCCAAGTTTTCTGCTAATACAAACTGGGGCTGATAATGGACTTTGTCTTCTCTTTACCTTACTGAGCAGCAAACAAAAGCCTGTTGTCTGAAGAAACAAGGTGATTGTCGGCATGAGATTAGATTTATTTACTTGTGTCCCTTCAACAATCACTTAGCAGTCTGAAGAGGTGTTTTACCACCCCAGTTCTTCTACTGTAACATCAGATATAGCTGTGCAAGCAAGTGAGAAGCAGCATGGATTTCCTGAGCTGTCATCCGTTAGCCGTGTGAGCGTGGAGAGGAGACAAATATGGTTATTGACGGAGAGGGAAATAAAATCCTTTGTTATTCTTTCAGTTCTCTGCCTGGAAGCCAAGACATCATCTGACGTACGCAGAGTGGAGGGCTGCCAGCAGGTCACGCAGCGCCTCAGGAGGGAGGTTTTTCCTCAACAAACGTATACTACAGAGGTTTGCCCAAACAAAAGGCTGCAGAAGTCTGAGGCTGATAATGAAAGAAGCCGACGCTGGACCAGAAGCAGCCTTAAAGTGCTGGCTTTGTGTTGGCTGCTACTGTGGGCGCCAAACTGAGTCGGTGATTCATGATTTGGCTTGCACATTTATGGACATGGGATGCATAAATAAGTAGTGGAGGAATTACATAAAGACCTTCACATACAAAGCTAGCATAATTAAACATGCTAAAAGAAGAATTGTAGCAAAACTGAAGGAAAAGTTGTCTCACATTTTTTCTTTGTGTCTTCTCTATGGATTGTATTTGACATAAATTTGTGGATATGTACTTTTAGTCCATGTGAAATATAGTACTAGTAAACATGACCTGTATTTAAAAGGACTAGTTAAGCACCTGATATGCTCAAGTTAGTGATTCTACCATTAACTAAACTGTGAAATAACAATACATTATTCCAGTGCAGTAAATCACAGGAACTAGCAATGAAAGTTTTTACTGATATAACAGCATAAAAACAAACTAACGTACAGCACTGAACTATATTAAATTCACCTTCACTTATTAAAGTCACCACAGATGCCACACACTGTACCGTTAAATATACATTAGAATACGTGATATTCTTAATATTCAAAAATACTGCCAAAAGATAAGAAGCTAAACTCTCTGCTAGCTAACACAAACACATCATATTTAGCTACCAACTGTCCAATAACACCTAAAACAAAGCGTTTCTCTCCGTAGTTTAACATAATGAAGCTAGCACACCTACGAACAAACAAACCGTTAACACAAACTCAAAAACTACAGAGTTCATTGAAACTTCGGTGAACTTACATTTTTCGACCAAAACACGTAAACGACGGGACCCTGCAGTCTCCAGTGGGCTTACTCCAAACTCTTCGAGCACTTTTCAGCGGAGCTTCATGGTTTGCGTTCACCTTGCCATTGAATTTCTCTGTGAACTAAAGTTTTCTTTCAACCGAGGAGCTTCACAGAGGAGCGTCAAGCCGGAAACACACACAGCCAGGAAACACAGGCAGCCCGGTCTACACAATAAAAGCATCAAATCCATTCACAGGAAGTATCTATTGACTGACAGTATAAAGGGTGATTATTACCTCCGCCAAGGAGGTTATGTTTTTGCCGGCATTTATCTGTTTGTTTGTATGACTTGCTTGACTCTGTAACAGCAGGTCAGAACCTTGAGGCGACAGACTGCGCTGTCATGGCCCCTTCATGCTCCCTGTTCCCCAAATTTTAAAACTGTTTACTTTTTTTTTTTTTTTAAAACAAAAACAAAAAAACTAAAACTAAATGTAGTATGTTACCAGGGATTGCTATGGCAAAAATTGAGATGTCTACCCATTCTGACCGAAATAAATGTAGAGATAACTGAAACACTTGAACTTTAGAGTTGCATTGTCAAAGAATGTATATGTACTGGTGAGTTCGCATGTATCTCCATCCCCTTAAAGGCTCAGACTAGCATTAACAGACTGGATACTGGCCAAATCCAACCAATCCAATTTAAACACAGATTCTTTTTTAATCTCCAGAAATGAAGCTTGTATACTTTCCCAGATTTTGCAGAGCCTGAAGGCAATTTTAGAGTAAATATCCTGTCGGTGTACAGCACACTGACTAATACATGTATTAAAATATAGTATTTTATTATTTACTAGGGTTTAAATCTTTAAGCTTTTAAAATAAGGAACACTTACTAATCCTTCTGCACAGGATTTTTACATTTACGTGTGTATGTTTTTATGTGTAGGTGCACATGTGATTGCGTGTAAGGATATGTACACCACTTTATAGATAGGGCTTTAATAATGCTGTATTTTTTTTAATGTGTAAATTGATATAGGAGAAAATGGCAGTATACACTCAAAGGAAAACTCACTGTCTTTTGTACTATCTAAACTAACCCTAACCCTAATTTTTCCAAAATGAACAAGATTAAATAATGTTGTAAGGGCATGATATTTAACAACTAAACATTTATTAGATTAATTCATGTTGAAATAAAATGAATCAGTCTTGCTTATATACATATGTGCATAATTGGAAAAATAAGTTAAATCCATCCATTGTCTATACACCGCTTAATCCGAGGGCTGGAGTCTATCCCAGCTGACTCAGGCGAAGGCAGGAGACACCCTGGACAGGTCACGAGTCTATCACAGGGCTACACATAGAGACAGACAACCAAGCACACTCTCATTCACACCTACGGACAATTTAGAATCACCAATTAACCTCAGCATGTTTTTGGACTGTGGGAGGAAGCCAGAGAACCCGGTGAATACCCACGCTGCAGGGAGAACATGCAAACTCCACACAGAAAGATCCCAGGTGTCCTAACCGGGACGCGAACTGGGGATCTTCTAGCTGTGAAGTGACGGTGCTAACAACCGAGCCCCCATGGCTGACCAAATAGGTTGAATCAAACCTAATAAATCATATTAACTCAACATAAGTGCATTAAGCTGCATCAACAGAATGACTTATTGGTGAAAGAAAGCTATTTAATTACATGGAAACAATTACCATAATTTAAGTTCATTCAAAAAGTCTTTTTTTAAATGTGATTAAGTATATTTACAGTCAAAAGTTATTATTTGGATTAATTAAATTATAGGAAGTATTGCTTGCATGTGATTACGGCTTTCTTTTAGCAATAAGCAGTTTAATATTATAAATTTAGTTGGTCCAACCTGATTAAATTAAATTAGACTCAACCCTTGGAAATAAGTTGAATCAACCTTAATAAATTATGCTGACTCAACACAAGTACAGTAAACTGTTTCAACAGAATTGCTTAATGCTGAAAGAAGGCTATTTAATCATGTGGAAATACTTTCCATATTCTGTTTGTTGTTGCTGTTGTATTTGGAGTGTACACTTATTTTATTTTGTTTCCTCTGAATCAAACTGTTGCTATTTGAATAATCAGACAATCAATAAACCTTGAAAATCTGAGGAGACAAAGAAGCAACAACTTTAAACTTGTCTGTCTTAGCCGTATGAATCAGTTTCAAAGCAATAAACTACCTTTTTGCTGGAGTTAATCTAATTTCTTTCACACAGTGTTGTGATGAAATATCACCAAACACAAGCCATGTCTATGAAGACATCTTTAATAGTTTGCAGCCACATCTAAGTACCTCAGTGTCTTATTGTTTCTTTTTGCAGCAGCTCCTCTGATTCTTTTCTCCACATCTCTATTTTTGTGCTCATGGTCTTTTGTTGAACAAGTCCAAATGGCTTTTACCTGATTCCCTACATCAGTGCACTAAATGAATGTGTTGCTTTTAAGTATGTTTTTCTTTTTCATATAAAGCCCTTACATGAGCCGTCTTACGTCATGTAACATGATTTCAAATAAGTGGAAGACCAACAAAGAACTTTGATTCACCATACTTAGGAATAATTCGATGTTATTGAGTGTTTTCTTCTACTCTGTAATTTCATTCCACAGCCATTACATATCAGAGGAACATGCTGTGCTATTCACACTACTACTCATATGCATAATATATCACAGCAAGTGTGCAGATACACCTCATCCTGTTTCAAAACGATGACGTCAGTATCTCACGAATGATACAGTCCAATAAATATAGTAATACAGCACTCTGGTGTTCTGCTACAAAGGCTTCACATTGCACAGAGAAAAGTTTAATATGTTTAGAAACTTTGAATTGTCAGAAAATACAAAATGAGCCATCTTTATTCTTGATACACGGTGGTAAGCATTGGGGCAGTGGTGGCCTAGTGGTTTGTGAAGCAAACTTGTCGCTGGTCGCCGGTTCGAGTCCCCGGACTGGCAAGAGGTTGAGGTGGGAAAGTGAGAGTGACCACTTGTCCCATTCACCACCACGGTGGGCCCTTGAGCAAAGTCCTTAACCCCTGACTGCTCCCCTGGCGCTGCACCGCGGCAGCCCACTGCTCCTAGTATGTATAGTTAAGGTTAACTTTGAAAAGGATGGGTCAAATGCAGAGAGGGAATTTCCCCAAGGAGATCAATAAAAAAGGTTAGTTAGATTAAACATTCTGGACAATCATAAATGGTGACACACAGCGCTTCTTGAGGTGTTTTTTCTCAATCTTGTTGAGGGAAGCACTTGAAAGCTTCCAAATTTGTGCACACTTTTGCAAAGGCCTTGGACTCCAACATGCTTCATTATCAAATAATCCAGGGGGTTGAGACGGGGGGAGTAAGGGGGCCATTCTTGTGGTGATACCAAATCAGAAAAGTTTTGTCAGCACCAGGCTACAGTGGCTTTTGCTCTGTGCGCAGGAGCAGAGTCTTGCTGGAAGGTCCAGTGTTGGTCTTCATAGTGATGCTGGGCCCACGGCTTCACAAAAGCTTCCAAAATGGTCTCCTGATAGACTTTTTGGTTGATTTTGGCACTTTGAGGGGAAAAAAAGCAAGGATGTTCGGCTATCAAAGGTAATTCCTACCCGAAACTTTAATGCAGGTGGATTTTGACTTTTTGTGATGATTTGAAGGTCTGGGGAGATTGAACTATTGCTCAGTGGTGAAAAGCTTCTCATCAGTGAAGTGGATGTTCCTGTGGCTCCAATCTGTGAAATGGGCTTCACAACTCAGGACTTTGAACGACCCTGGTTTGTCTGGCATTGTCTGTTAAGGTCTGTTCCTCCTGCATTTTGAAAAGGCGAAGCTTGAGCTCATTTTTCACCCTCTCTTTGAACAGTTCTCTCTGAAACCTTGAGCTCAGCAGCCATTTGTCTCATGGACCTGGTTTTCAAATCCATATCTCCTAAACCAACATATTTCCAGCCCGAGTACTCAGTTTCTGCTGCACATAATTTAATGTAATATCTAGTAATGTACTTTTACTCAAGTAAAATTAATTGCAGGACTTGTGCTAGTAATTTTTTTACACTGTGGTTTTGCTACCTTCATTTTGGTATACTCTGCTAAATACGCCAGGGTTACATTCATTAAAACATATACCAAATGCTGCACAATGGCAGGCTTTTCAGCATTTATTACACTCTTACAATACTAATTTTTTAATTCTTTGTTTATTAGAGAAGTAATGAGAGTTGAAAGTTCAAGTTTACAGTAAAGAAATAAAGGTTTTTATGTATTTTTAACAATATTTTATGTTTTTTGTGATAATTAATCTGATTTATTTCTTGAGCTGATGTGACCCCTAATAATTTATTTTACTTTTTGTCATGGCGGCAACATAGACTAACAAAACACCATATAAAATACAGTGAATATACTGAACACAGTGTTTAAATATATAGGATACATAAGGCTTAAAACACTGATTGGGAAATCTACGGATAACACCTAAGCTTATTACACAGTAACAAATGGAAGTGGCTGTTGCAGTATTTATATCACAAGTAAGGACAAGAAAGAAAGGTGTGTGCTGTGATAAGTATGCATAGTTCACAAAAGAGTTTGCTGAGCTATAATAAAGTGGTGAATGCGTAGGTGAATGGGTTAAGTACAAGCAAATTGAGCAGAAATCTAAATACACTGACATCAAATTAAAAAGGTATAAAGGTCACATTCATTTTCAGTCCGTTTTAGAATTATGACCTGTTGTTTCTCAGAAAATACACACTGCAAGTCTCCTGATAGACATTAAAGACACCAGCAGGTGGAGTCAGAGGTGTTCTCATGATCCAAGGAGAACACAGAAGAACACAGTGAAGGAGGAGAATTGATTTTGTCTGATAATACATCGAGTGTGTACTTAAAACATGATGTAACAGACTGGCTCAGGGGCACAAAAATAACCAAAGGAAATTTGCCTCCCTCAAGGAAGTCAGAAGAAAACATCGCCACAGTGCATTATACCATTTGATGACAGCATAAACTCACTGACTCGCTGAGAAACAAAGTGATAATGGTGCAGCCGCCTGTGGAGCAGGATAATGACTGTGTACTAAGATTAAACATGTACTGCCTTTACTAGTAGTTCATAAGTCATGGAGCAGACTCCTGGGCCCTCACAGCTCTTTCCACATAAAGTCTGGCATCTTCCACACATTCTGCAAGTGTTTACACTCCATCTTCAAATGTAAATCTCTTTAATGTATTAGTTCCTTGAATGTCAAAATGGTGTATATTGAGAGAGGGTAAACAAAAGGACTGTCAGGTGGTGTTAATCTGTAGCTGAAGATCATCTTTGTAATGAAAAGCATCACCGAGTGAGGAGGTGAGAAAGGTAGGGAGCTGAATCAGAGGATTAGTCAGGTAAATAAAGGCTTGTCATTTTGAAATGATGTATTTCCAAATCATGCAGAGACTCCAAACATACTAAATTAGGGGTACACTAATCCAACTTTTTCACTAATATGTGACCTCACAGTATCCACCTATACCCATCTCCATCTACAGTATATACTTTACTTTGTGGTGCTTTCCATCGTCTTTATTAGAGGTAGCATGAAGCCAGTGATTGAGACGACAACTTAAATAGATGTAACTGATATTGGAAACCCTGAAATTTACACTGACAGTGTCAAAGAATCCGTATGTCTTGGATATGTTGCATCTGGCCAACACCCAGTTCCTTCAGGGCTCATACTTACATCATTAACAGACTGGGTACTGGCCAAATCCATACCAATCCACATTAGATTCTATTTAATCCCCAGAAATGAAGCATGCATACTTTCCTTAAAATTTGCAGAGCCTGAAGGCAATCTTACAGTCCATATCCTATCTGGGTACAGCACACTGAGTAATATATGTATTAAAACATACTTAATTTATTTATTTATATGTGTAATAAGGTTTTTTAATCTTTTAGCTGTTAATAAAGAACATGCGCTCCTAAAAGAGGGTGCTGGACTATTTCATTATTTTTACGGGAGACCTATCCAGACCAGAATCCCAAAACACTTTCTTTTTTTTTTCAGGATTCATACAGTTTTGTTGTCAACTCTTTTGCCTGTTCGAAAAACCACTAAACTGATCACAGCTTGGCATGGGGATTAATGGGACATCACATTTCTGTGCCAGAGCCAGAAAAATTGCCCCAAGCATGGATGAGAATGATGAAGCTGTACATGCTGAAAGCTGTAAGTCGACTTAGAGACATAACTACTTTTTAATTGACGTTATTTTTCTCTATGAATTTATAGCTTGCAGCATCTGTGCTGATTGAAAACAACTTCAGCGGGAGGGAAATGTCACTTGCCACTAACTGGTCATTACAAAATAACCCATGAAGGAGCACTAAATTGCTAAAATATGGAGGGTACGTGGGTTGTTTTTAAGATAGTGACAATATGTTCCTAGTGAAATTCATGCGTAAAAACACTACATTCTCCTCTAACAGCAGCCCTTGTGTCTCTGTATGAATGCTCCTGTGTTCAGCACGTATGGTGTCATGTACGTTAACTGCTCTCACAAATGACTATCATTAGACTTAATCCTCTGAGCCTCAGTCTGTGGAGAAAGCGTCCCTGTGCACCTCATCATCGCAGTAAAAGCAATTATCAACTTTTTACAACCTCCTTCGCTCTCTTTATGATTTTTTTTTTTTAGCACAGCACTTACTGCTGATGAAAGCCTGAAGAGCTGCTGCAATGGATTCGAATTGTGACAAACTACTCTGATCATTTGAAGGGATATTAAGCTGCTGAATGCTTTAACTCTGCAGCCAGTTGACATTCTGGCTTCATAAAGTGTTTTGCCCATCTAGCGCAATCTCTGGAGAAAATGCCCCAAAGCATCCTGTCATGTAGCACAGTGATTTTAGTGGCCATGGAAACCTTGTTGCTTGGAAGTACCTATACAAGCCTGTAACAATATTTAATTTATTGCGCGGTGAGGGAGCCAGAAGTGGTTAAAGAAATATATGAGTGAATGGATGTCAGGTTGTTCTGGTTGGAGCTGGAGGGTGAGGCTGAGGTCAAGTGCTCCTGTTGGTGCACATTAATGGAGGTGGAAGCACTCAGGTTACAGAAATATCTGGCAGTGCAAAGAGAAATCATAATTCAGATGAGAGTATCCTGCTGGTCCTGAAAGTGGCCCTAAATCCTCTTCATGGCGAGTTGTTTGTAAGAAGAATATACCCCAGTGGGCCTTTTCTTCCGCAGAAACACAAACTGTAGGGAAAAATGTACATGGCACGGGGAGAACATGCAAACTCCACACAGAAAGATCCCAGAAGTCCTAACCGGGACGCAAACCGGGGGTCTTCTAGCTGTGAGGCGATGGTGCTAACAACCGAGCAACCGTGCAGCCCTAATAGGCAATCAGAATACAAAATAGAATTATTACTTTCGGCCGCTTTTCGACAGACCCATTGTTGGATAAATGTCAGCTCCACAGACAAATGCACGATAACCAGGTCATACCAAGACAAGGACCAATCTGGATTTGGCCCATCGCTGCTGTTATTGTCAACAGGAATATAGGAAGTCTAATAACTACAAAAGCCCAATGGGAGCACAGGCATGAAAAGCATGCATGAGGACACTGACTGTAAGTACAGATTTCATTCTCTCTATAATGCCTTTTTATTCATCTTGTTCGCCAGCTACTGCAGCACCTCTCTCACCTCTTGAAATAGAAAGGTACAACAATAATTAACCATGTCATACCTTGTAGACAACAAGCAGTTTAAAAGCTTTGTGATTTATCCAATGACTCATGACTGTCACACAATCGGCATTTTCAGTTCTTATGAAATCCATGTAATTGAGTGTTGAGGACCATGCGGGTTCCATAACATACTATGTTAATGCTAGTGCAGGAGAAAATGACAAAAAGAACTTATGGTGTGTTCAGATGACTGTTGAAAATGCAACATGTTAAAAGTCATTTTCAGTGGAAGCCAGCAACATGAAGCTACAAACTGATGTCTCACACTTGTTGCTGCGTGAAGTCTGCAATGAAGCATCAACCAATCATATGGTTTTATTTCACATATACATTCTGTCTGAATAATGGAGGAAACCCTATTTTTTATATTAGCCAGTTCTCAGTGCTTTACATGAACATTAATGAGTGCTTGAGGAGCACTTCAGCTGCAACTCGGCAACAAGTGGGCCACGCTTTTCTGTTTTGTAACTTTGTCACTGTTATTGTGAACATATCAGGCTCTGTCATGGTATGTGTCCACCGAGTGGTATTTGAATGTGAAAGGTCGCACCACTTCCCAGCATTGGATGATAGACGTTGGACTAGTCGGTGTCACGATGGGTGATTGACAGGTGCTCTCCAACAAGAAACCTTTAGAGGTTACACCATCTGTTGGCTGTATCTGATTGGACAAACGCTTTACTTGTATGCTGTCTGCTCCTAGATTTCAAATTGGATCAACATGGCGATGACATGTTTGGAAACTTTCACTTACATTATAAAAAAAAGTTCACCTAAATGTGTTTCTGACAACATTTGAGGCAAAAAATAAGCCATGCAATTGTTGAGTCTGTCTTCATTTTAGATCGACAAAAGTTGGTTTAAAGGTTTTTCCGGAGTTCCAAGAAGCAGGGACTGGCAGCTGAAAACCTTAGACTTTAACTTTATGCAAATAATGTGAGGGCAACACTACCAGAATGCATTGTATGGCTGCCTACATATACAGCAAATGGGAAGCATGGAAATGACAGATCCTGTGGACATGTATGATGAGACTGTAGGAACATGTGGGCCTTAAAGGGGCAATATTATGCAAAACTTAATTATTATTGTTTTAAACAGTGTCTGTAGAGACCCACAAAATATGAGGAAAAGAAAACAGCCTCTCATCTCTGTGTTTTCTTCATAGTCATTCAGGTTTGCGGCCTGATGTGATGTCACAACAGGGTAAGCACCGCCCCCAAATGGGTCCTACCTGCTACTTACTGATCAGAGTAGAGAGAGTTGTGTCTGCAGCCCCCTTCATGAAAAGGATGTGGGCAGCAGCAGTTCAGTTGGATTTAAAGCTACTGAAACAGCTTGTTTGGAAAAGAGCTAAAACCAGGGGTGTTATAGGTCTGATAGAATGAATGATCGGTGCAGTATTTTGAGCTGAACTTTGAAATACACCCTCTGGGGACATGTTAGACATACATAATTTGTTTGAAAGATGTATAATATGGGACCTTTAAGCTAAATGCTAACATCATGGTGACATTTTCATACTGACAGTGTTGAGGGAAGAGTTAGACATTCTGGGAAATGCACCACACTTACTTGCCTTATTAGTTAAATAAAAAGACGTTCTCATGTCTGTGCAGTAAATGTAAAACTAAAGGTAGCAGCCAGCTTGGTGGTGATGACAAGACCCAAGGGAGTCAGATCTCTGAGCCGACAGACAGAACCCCTATGTAAAAACACAACTTGTTATTTTGTTCCCTTTTATGTACAGACTAAACAAACAAGATATGGCATGTTGATCATCAAACGTTAGGAGTGCTGGTAAGTGTATTTTGTTCCTATTAAAAGACATCTAATTCCATTTCTTACCAAGTTAAATCTCCCCTGTGAGATTCAGCCAGCTGTTTTACACTGTTTCACTGATCAACAGGTAGTAATAACTGTCAGAAAACATCAGAAATCTGTTGTTCACGTGTTTTATGAGAAAGAATATGCATTTAATAGGGTTGGGTCATACACAGTGCACTTTGGTGAGCAGAAGGAGTAACAGTGAAAGTAAACAGAAACTTTGTGTCCAAGAAAACTGCACAGGGTAGTTATAAGCTGTTTTAGCAAAAATAAAAAATAAAAAGCTATTTAGCACTAAACACATTACATCTGAGGCTGATGGGAATGTCTTTATTGTTATACTAAATTATTGGAGAAATTAGAATTTAAGTTGTTATAAATAAAAATCCAACAGACATACACCGATCATGCATAACATTATGACCACCTGCCTAATATTGTGTTGGTCCCCCTTATGTGGTCAAAAATGCTCTGAACCATTGGACAAGAGGACCTCTCAGGGTGTCCTATGGGGTCTGGCACCAGGACGTTGGCAGTGGATCCTTTGGGTACTCTGGCTTGTGCAGTGGGGCCTCTGTCAATCAAACTTGTTCCACTGCATCCTGTTGATGCTTGATCAGAATGGGGTCTAGAAAGTTGGGCCATTGTCATGTTCCTCAAGATGTTCCTGATTGGTTGATGTTTTTGCCATGTGGTGGGGTGCATTTTCCTGCGGGGGTAGGCCAGTGACATTTGGGATTTCCATTTGCATGAGGGAGTGTGCTTGTTGTGGGACAATGTTTATTTGGGTGTCTAAGTCTCATCAACACGGATGTTAAAATCCAAGGTTTTCCAGCAGAACACCACATAGTACCAATATGATCAATGTTATTCACTTCACCTGTCAGTGGTCATAATGCTGTGGCTGATCGGTGTATAGTGATGTTTTGTTTTCTCGTGTCTGTTATAGAAAAAAACTACACTTATTCGATGTCCTAATGTACAATTGATTGCCTTTGCTTTCATGATAGGCACCTAACACAACAGAGCAGCTGACATTTCTTTGAGAAAGTCTGATATTGTTTTTTCTGGGCCACCCTTTGCTGCAGTATTTGAGAATATTGAAATCAATTTCAGCTTCTGTGCCGTGACATAT
>OMNN01103746.1:0-19163 GCA_900302755.1 Chromis chromis | reverse complement strand
TTTCTGGTCCAGTCCCATCTGATATATGATTGGTTGACTGAATAGGAGCAAAGCAATAAAATAAATGACATATTGATTTGAAACATATTTGTAATCCGTCACAAACAAGCATAATCCATTTCTCTCAAAACATAGTTGAGAATGCAGTTTAGTTGTATAGGAACGCAGTTTTTGGGAAGCAAGACTAGGCAGAAAAACCTCTGCACATGTAATGCTGTCAGTTATATTCTCAAATATGGTTGATCTGTTAACCAACTTATGCTTTTCCCATTTAGTTAGCACATTATTTAAAAATAATTTATTCCATTTAAAAAATTTTTTTTTAGCTAAATATAGTTTTTCTAAGCTCTGAAATTTGACAGTGAAGAGTTGGTGGCTTGAAACTATTGAATTGACAAAATACCCTTTGATTGGAAAAGTAATTTCTCTAATATGATCTCATATCAATGCATCACTCCTCACCAGTGTATAGGGAAAATACAGTGTATATTGATAACTACATCATAGTGTTATGGAAAGCATCTTCAACCTGTTCAGTGCTGTATGGCGATAACTATGACATACTATATAATGAAATAACTATTCTGAGATTGAACATGCTGCATTGTCTTATGGGCCTATAGACACAAAGGATCAGCTTAAGACGAATGACATCATTACAAGTTTGCCCATTTCATAAAGTCTTTTATTGATACTGATGAGACTGATAAAGCACCTCTGTTGGTTCAAATCCCCAAATAGCAGAGAGCTGCGGCGAGAGTCTCACAATGGCCTTTTCGCCTTCTATCTAGATCTTTGCTTGTGTTGTTCTTTCTGAGATGTATGTCGCTTTGGAGAAAAGCGTCTGCTAAATGAAATTGTAACATTGTAACATTGTAATGAACACTCAGACCTCCTCACATCCAGCATAAAGGATCACACCATATTGTAGTTTCCGCTGTATGCTCTGGTGCATGCTAATATTGGACGCAAGACTGTTAATTCCAGTTCAGATAATAATGCGAAATTTGCAATCATAACCGTGTACTCGCCTAGGATCAATTAGCGCTGACACACTCCTGTAAATCTGTCTTGCGAGCGTATGTATTTGATCATGCCTGCACGGCACACGCTTGCCGCACAGTAATCATTGCAAACAGATGGGGGGATTGGTTTTAGTAGGTAAGCAACACATCGCCCAGTCTACAAATCACATCTCCCACAAGCTCGTAAAAGACCATCATTAGTGTGGTGTTTGTGTGCGTGTGTGTGTGCATGGCTAATAAGCCTTAAAAGTGCCTGATTGGGCTTATGAGGTGCAATATTACTCAAATCATTATCACGTATAAATCACCATTACAAAGTTACAAACAACCCTGTCACGGATAAAGCAGTCAAGGCTGCCCTTAACGCTACCCTCTTTGAGAACAATTATTGTTCCAGTTATATAAAAGCTCAAGCAATGAGGGTAATTTGGAGGCCCGTGGTGCCCCCAGTCCATCGGTAATGCACTAACACAACACACTCGCTCATGTCCTTGCCCACGACTACGCCGGCTTTTCATGTTGTTGCCAGGCAGGCTGGAATTTAAAACCGAAGGCTGCGGCCCTCGGCCATAGCTGGAGTCATTTGGGTTAAGTGCCTTTCCTTCAGGGAAGAGCAGTGTTATTGAGCAGCCGCTGGCACATCTCCCTCACATACTCGCTCATACATACACACTACCACGCACACAAAATACTGCAAGAGTGAACCCCAGAAGAGTTCAGAGCTGCTACCTGCCCTTCTTAGACATCTACACACATACACGTTGTGATGGTGCCAAAGCAGTGAGAGCTTTATACAAAACACCTCTTAAATGTCCCAGCATGCTCTCTGGCTCTGAAGAGAAACCACCGGAGAAGACTTTTGACTGAGGGGCTCGGTTTTCTGAAAGCTCTCAGTCTCTTTAAAAGCTCTCATCTATCTATCTATCTATCTATCTATCTATCTATCTATCTATCTATCTATCTATCTATCTATCTATCTATCTATCTATCTATCTATCTATCCATCTATCCATCCATCATCCATCATCCATCCATCCATCCATCTATCCATCTATCCATCTATCTATCTAATGTACGATCATAAAATTACAATTTTGTATTTAAATCAGCTAAAAATGACAAAATATTTGCTGTTATTTTCACAGTTTTTGAATGTTACTATATCCCACATCTCTTAAAATATTTTCACAGTGTAGGTTTCCACGATGACAACTCCACCAGACAGTTGACATGCACTTAGTCACTCAACCACAAGCCGTCGTCTGCTTCATGGAGATTACTTTCTGTTTATCGATTATTAGAAAGGACGGTAATGCATCTTCTGGTCTACTAGTACGTGCAGGAGGGAGCTCACTGCAAATATATCTATGGGATTGATAACAACTTATAGTGGCCATTTATTGGTCTCATAATATGTGCTAAAACTGCAATCTACATCAGCTAGTGAACATGGTAAATATTACACTTGGTGAATATTAGCAAGCTAGCTAACTGTCATTGTGCTCGAAGCCTCACTGAGCTGCAGATTGTGTTACACCCTTATTGCACATTTTAATACCATTAAATGTAAGACGAGTGAATAGTGTATAAAGTAATAAAATAAAATTAAAGTGAAAAAATTATATGAAAACCAATTATCATAAACCCACAGATTAAACACACATCGTCGCCATTTCATATAATTCTATAGCTCCTGTGGCGTCTAGAATCCATGTACTTTATTCTCCTGTGACTAAACTCCGACTATTGAAGCCTCCTTTAGAGAATAAGATCCTTAATGTGACTAATCATTGCTAACCCACTGTGTCGATTATCAGGGATATCTCAAAGATCAGCGACTCCCAAATGATATTTTGAAACACTCGCTTACGCATAATGTCGTCTAACACACACATCATTGTGTTTGCTCACATTATTGTCCCTCTATTTAAACCTTTCAAAAGAAAATCATCCTCTAAAATAGTCTCGAATAATAATAATAATGATAAGAGACCATCCAGGAAAAAATGATTATCCCTTACAGCAGCTTTAATGGATAGATATTGCAATTGAATTATGTGGCTAAGGACAGCATTATATTTCTTTTGTGAGAGATGAGTCACTTAATTTGCTTTGGCTGCTGGTCACTTAATTCAGTCGGCGGAAAGAGGAAATGATTTCATTATCTAAAAAATGATGGCACATGAACTGAGATCATCGCGGGAATAATTCCAGGACTTTTATTT
This sequence comes from Chromis chromis, assembly GCA_900302755.1. Taxonomy (NCBI): domain Eukaryota; kingdom Metazoa; phylum Chordata; class Actinopteri; family Pomacentridae; genus Chromis; species Chromis chromis. The sequence goes on along the minus strand of OMNN01103746.1, from coordinate 15,913 downwards.
TTACTCCTCAGACAGCATGGAAATCCATATTATTTACTGCCGTGTAAAGAAAAAAAAGAAGAAAAGAAAAGGAAAAGACAGGAGGAAGAAAAGAGTGTGTGTACTGTCCATAAAGAATGATACCCGGCACCGCTGAGACCCCCTGCAGAAGTCAGCAGTCACATTATCTCCCATAATTCATAAAACTCTCCTGCTTTGAAGTGCTGCCACCTGGTTTTTTTTTCTCTTCCTCCCTTGGTGCTCTTCCTTCCCCGCCGTCCTCATCCTCCACCTCCTTCTTCCTCTGGGGACCATAGCTTTAATGTCCTGTCTCATCTCTCAGGGTTTGGATGCGCTTTTACATTTGGTATTCACCGTGAAACTGATCGCCCACGTGTGCCGACCTTGCAGAGGACCTGCTCTGCTTGGTAACGCGGACCGGCCTCGCCTGGAATGCCAAACGCTGTGAGCAACGACTGACCCTGGGAGGTGTCGTTTGTTGTTTTTTTTTTAGAGCAAAGCAAAATATTATCTGCATGTTTTTGTGTGCACACGCCCCCAACCTGCCAAAGTGCCTCCGCCATTGAACTGTGTGCCACGGTTCATCACTTTGGCACGGCTTAAATATTAAATATTGGACAGCGGTGGGATTTTGATCAGCTTATTTGCATCGGAGCCGCAGTCGGTAACAACAGATCTGAAAATAATTGCTCTCCTAAATGTCAGCGCGGGTGTTGTATCAGAATTGGATGAACTAGGGTAACCTATTCCTCGATTCAATATAAATAATCGGATATTAAATTCTACAGTGTGAAAATATGCACCCACCGTGTTGATACACAATGTGTGAGTGATGTAATGGGTCAATAACACTCCAAGGATTCTCAAAGACTAGTGAAGACAGCACTGATTCCTGCCTGTGTACAGACACTTTCTGTTTTTAGCAGCACGGCTCCAGGAATGGCAGTGGTAGCCTGTCAGTCAGTTGGTACTTTGGTCCAGAGTAAAATATCTCAACAACTACTGGATGGATTGCAGTGAAATTTAATACGCGGCAAATATAATACCTGCTTATCATCAGCATGTTTGGCTTGTCATTGTGAGTGTACTGTATGTGCATGTAGATGCATTAAGCTCAGAGCAATGCCGTAGCTTTAGTACAGCCTCACAGAGATGCTAGCATGGCGGCAGACTGGATAGAGTCATGGCTCTAGAGATGGCCCTCTACTCGAATAACTCCTGTTAATAAGTTAACCGATTAAAATAAAAATATAGAATTGATCCTCTCCTTAGATTGAAGCTGACTGTTCTAGATGGCTGTCATGTTGGTGACGGTTACAGTATGTACATAGAAACTTTTTGACTACCCTGTGCTATGGTAGCTTGATGTTCAGGTCACTGTTCACAGAAGCCATTCAAGTTGCTGAGACAGGAATTAGTACATGATTTTGCGGTGTAGTCTTAGCCATTTTGTCACAGTCACCAAAAAAAGTTCCTTGCTTTCACCCAAACTGAGCTGTTTTTTTCACGCGGTCACAGCGTGGATGATTCTAAACAGCTTTGTGTTGGTTTCAGTATTATTTTTGGGTCCAAAATGGACTTACTAATGTCTTGCAAAGATCCTGCCTTTTACTCTCTGCATGCATCATGGTTTGAAGAGGAACAGCGTTTTTTTCATGTATTGTACATTAGTTGTAGTACCTGATTACATCGCCAGGTGGTGTTTATTGAGATGGAAGAGTGCAGTTTGTTTACTGTGTTTAATACTGTACGACCTGATGAAGCTGTCGCTCAGACTACAGGCAATACCATTTTGGCTAGGAGAGGGAATAGTGGGGGTACAGCAAGCAACGGGCACCATGACACAGACTTCTGTGGCGGTTAATCACTTTCAGCCGGAGTTTACACACTGAAGACGAGCCAAAGTAACTGGGGACAGTGTTCCTGTAGCCGAACAGTAAATGAAATCTTAATTGCTGTGAATGGTGTCTGGTTAAAAATGGCCTCATCATTTCTGTTAACAATTAACCAATTATTGATTGATGATGCAGCCGACTGTCGGTTAAAAATGTTGTCCCCAATTTGCATATATATCCACTACTTTATTCAAGAACTAAAACATCTCAGCAACTAACTATCAGATCAAACCAGCCTCCACAAAATTATGTTCCAATACAACTTAACTCCATTCTCAGTTTTGTGGGAAACATATTTTCTGTCGGATCACATTTGTAACTTATCCCAAATGCATTTTAATCAATCTATCTTTGCCATTTATGTTATTGCTTTTCAGCCAACCGATCATATATTACATGGAGCCGGCCTTGTCATCCCGGTAACCCAGAAAAAAAACATAAAACATGTAAAGAAAGGATCTTATTTTTAACCCAAACCATGAAGTTATTTCCTAACTCTAACCAAGTCATTTTGGTGCCTAAACTTAACCACGCTTCTATAACATGTAAAAGTGTTTAACAAAGCATGATATTTTCTGAAACCTAACCACGTAGTTTTGGTGCCTTAACCTAACCAGAAAGTTAGTAAAAACCAAAAGCAAACAAAACTTTACAATGAGACTGAAGGTCTGTCGTCCATTATGGGATGTGAACCGTGGTCTTCTGGGTAAAAGTCCAGTCATTCATTGTATTGGGTGATTTGTTGCTGTGGTATTGAAACTGTTATCGAGCATTGTGGGATTTCAGTGGTATTTGTAACAACTACCCAAGACATCCCTGCATTATATTATTGTTTTCACAGGCTGAACCAAACTCCTTGTGCCAAGCAAACTCAACTTAATGTAAAAAAACTGATGATCTGCCCCTTATTGTGAGAATTAGCACAAGTTGTGTTGCGGTGCAGCCCCACAGAGCTGCTACCACAGCTGTAAACTCTCGCTACTATGTGGCCTTTGCTGCATCTGCCAGACAGCTACTTGCATTGAAGATGGAACCAACAGCGGAGACACCTCTACACACTGCAGCTCAATTACCAGCTATTTGGAGCCGACCACCGAACACCTCATCATCATCGCTGCCTTAACTGTGATTAATGTGCTTTGCCCTACTGGGGTTAAAACAACCGCAACGCGCCGTTTATTGGCTTCCCCTATGTGTTTGTTGACAAGCTGTCTGGGACACACTTAACATATCATCCAGCTCGAAGAGGAGGTTGCATGGCAGCTACTTCGGGGGTCAACAGGTCAGCTTATTACATTACCATCTGTTAACAATGGACCGTCCTCCGGCAGACAAATAGACACACAGAGGGACGAGCCATGGGAAGCTTCATCATACGCTGTGCGATGTGGCTTCATGGGATACCACACCATCGCCAGCAGTTGCAGAGAGACGTGACGCTACGCCGGCCACATGGGGAGAATGGGAGAAGGAATGCAGGACGGTAATCACAAACACATGCTGGTGAGTGAGAGGAGGATACCAGGAGACAGACATAGCTCCACACTTGGACGCTCGCATGGGTTCGGATACTCACAAAAGGCTTTGTGAAAACATACCTAAACAGGGAGATGTAGGACATGTCATTTATTTTGCCTCGGTCCCGCTCCCTCCTCAGCAGGATTTCAGCTCAAACTCAAAGGAGAAATGGGGAGTGCAGCCGGCCTGCTCAAGATTTAGCAATAAGGAGCAGTCAAAAATGATAAAGTACGCTTACATGTTTATTTGACATTAAGAATAGTAGCTATTTCTCCCTCACTGTAGCCACAGCTACAGCCATCCTCGCCCTCAACAAACCGCGGGGCCTGTGCTATATATATATAGTCAGGAGAAACACTGCAAAAAGCCCCGGTCATTAGTCATTTCCCTGTGATGGGCCCTTTGGCATGTGTAACAGAGTTAAGACTGTGCTTACATGCTGGCTTTATGTGCTGACAACAAAAGCAAATTGCCTGAATAATGCACAGGCAATAACAATTTAATTATTATATCACAATAGTGGACTGTGTATGTAAAAGTAGCCCAATAAATACAGAGAAAAAATCCACACATACATAAAACCAGCTACGTTGTATTTCTTTTTTTAATTCCATTTTTGTTCATTTATCACCTACTGTAAATTGTTATTTATGGTGTTATGCGGCCCTTTCCAAAATTGGACACAGCTAATTTTATTTCCCGGGCTACTAAGCTTAACGATAAAGTGGGCTTGGAATTTATGGTGGTTTCCACTGGCTAACCAGGCCGGTCCAATAGCAGTATCAATCAGGGAGGGGAAATGCTGCAAGGCCAGTGCCTTGTGGAATTAAGACTCTGCTCCTGACTGCACAGCTTCCCAGTGCAGAGCTGCAATTACATCCCAGACATTCTGTTAGCTATGCCTTCGCCAAGCTTTTGGAACAGACTTTCTCTGCACCAGCTGCAAAAAAAATTAGCATTTTTAAAATCTATTTCAGTACGGGTGAAAGCATGTCACACAGCTTTTTTTTTTTTTAAACTAATTTTTCCCTGAATACTTCGGCTACATACACAGGTTTCTATGAGAATGGGCCTGCATCTGTGCGGTTTTATTGTTCTGCTTAGGTGGGCTGGGAGTATTGTGTTAAAAGTTCTTTTCAGACATGGGAAACGTAACATTTTTAGCTTCATCAAATGGCTTTTTGTCACTCAGACAAAGGCGACTGCTAAATAGATAATTTTTATTTGGCAGCAGGATTGTTGGTAACTGAGGTGAGCTCAAGCAGAGGAAGAAAAGGGTTTTATGTAAAGCTACATTACAGATGGATTTTAAAACATATCTGCTATTGTAGCCTTATATAATGACCAACAATGGGATGCTGCTCTTATAATGCAGCTGTGCATTTTGTGGTTGCTTTGTGTAGGTCTGTCGTGTTCTGCATCTCTTTATAGCTGCTTCATTTCTGTCTCTTTTGTATTTCCTGTTAGTTTGTATTTTGTTGTCGTCCATTGTATCATTTACTTAAATTTCTTTGTAGCTGTCTTAGATTTCTTTGTGGTCTTTTTGTGCTGATTTGTCACCAAATGCATCTCTTTGTTGTTCTTTTGTGTCTCTTTGTTGTTGTTTCACATCCTTTATTTATGTTTTGTGTTTCTTTGTTGTCATTTCTTATTTCTTTGTAGTTATTTTGTGTCTCTTTGTTTTTATTTCACATCTCTTTGTAGTTGTTCTTTGCCTCAGTCATTGTTTTAAAAGTTTTGCATCTCCATATTGTTAATTCATATTTTTTTAAGTTTTGTCTCTAACTATAGTCTCTGTAGTTTCTGGTGTCTAAATTTATATTTTAGATCTTTTGCATTTATTTGGTGTCTTTGTTTTTGTTGTTTTGTGTCTTTGTTGACATTTCACATGTTTTTGTAGTTATTTTCTGGGTCTTTGTTGTAATTACTGTCTTTCTGTAGTTTCTTTGGAGTCATTTTGTGTCTCTTTGTTGACATTTTACATCATTTTGTAGTTAGTTTGAGTTCCGTTGCCATTTAATGTTGCTTTGTAGGTGTTTTGTGTCTCTTTGTTGACATTTTACTTTTATTTGTAGGTGTTTTGTGTCTTTGTTGACCTTTTACTTTTCTTTGTAGTTGTTTTGTGTCGTTGTTGACATTTTACTTTTCTTTGTAGTTGTTTTGTGTCTCTTTGTTGACATTTTACTTTTCTTTGTAGGTGTTTTGTGTCTCTTTTTTTGTCGTGTAACATCTTTATTTTATGTTATGTCTTTTGTTGTTATTTCTTAACCCTTGCTTTGTGTCGCTTTGTTGACATTTCATATTTTCTCGTAGTTGTTTTGTGTCTTTTTGTCATTATTTATCTTGTCTTTGTTAGCCATTTTGTTCCTATGAATATTTCTTCTAGTTGTTTTGTGTCTCATTGTCGTTTCACATCTCTAGGTAGTTATTTAGTGTGTCCTTGTTGTCATTTCTTATCTCTATGTTGTTGTGTTGTGTCTCACCGTCATCATTTTGAATAGTTTTTTTTTTTGTTATTTTGTGTCTGTGTTGTCATTTCACAATTTTTTGTAGTCATTTCATGTCCAAAATCATTTGTGCACGCAGTAGTAATTTTATATGGATCTATAGATATTTATAATGTTGAAACACAGTTAAAACGTTTAAGCTACAAGCACACAAAAATCCCCCTAACTCTAAAGTCGGCAACTTCACAATTTCTCATAGTTTCTTTAAGAGACTTTATTTTCTGAGCGTAGAAAAGTCACTGTGAGAAATGCACCGCAGTGATGTTAATAAGCCGAACAAGATGCATTCCCTTTTTGTGCAGCCTATTTATCCTTGAGGTGCTGTGGCCTTTACATCAATCTGATCTGAATCTTTTTGTCTGCGATCAGCATACTGTACAACATTTTCTTCTAGTTATATAGCGTTATCAGATATCTGTTATTACTACATTCATCTTCAGTGTCTTCACAGATGATTAAAGGATAGAAGAAGAAGCAAAGTCATGCTCCACATACTGGATATTAGGATATGGTTTTGTTTAAACAGTCTTTCCACTGTAAATAGGATATGACCATTTGTAACTAAAATAACCTCCCAGCCTTTGAAAAGCAGGAGCACCACTGCTGCTTTCTCCGCTGAAAAAACATGCCGTCCTGACTCTTACCCTGAAATTACCTCCGCAACGACCAGTGGGCAGGCGACGGCGCTGCTGCAGACTTCTGTGTGACCAGACCGAGCACACAAGTGTAGCCAAACATATAGCCAGATCCAGATTTGGTACTTAATGAGGTGTGACTCAGCGTTGTGTCAAGGCTGTGGCCGTGAATTGGGTATGAGGGCCACATAAAACAAACAGACCATGCTCGGCCGCTGTGCTAACATGATCTTCTATTGCATTAGAGAAGTCCAAAGCGGACTCACGAGTGTTCATGGTGAATCGTCTGGTTATTACTTCAGCATGATTGTCTGAAAGATCTAATATTAGCTCTTGATGAAAGTATTCTCCACAGGGGTTCTCATTGTGGAAGTAGGAAGTGGAGGGTAGCGGAGTTTCATCCCTAAGGCAAACTCTGTATGACAAGAAGAAACATATTTGTAGTACAAAAGAAGCGATGTTGAACTATTGCAAATTGCTTACATCTTTTACAGCACCGGTTCCTCTGGGAGCTTTCAACCACTGAACAGAGAGAAAGTTCTTGCTGCATTACAGAAACACTGTATTTCCAGCTTTTTATTCATCACATTAGTTGCCTGCTTTGGATTAATCACTGTGTTTATCCGCTATAGTGCAAGCTGTCATCGTTAGCATGCCTGGCTAATTAGCTTATTACCTAACTACAGTTGTAAAGAGCTTTACTCACAAAGTCAGTGAGTAAATAAACCAACTACATGAGTTTATGGAGACATACAATTTAGCAGCTTTGTCCTGTTTTCTACTGGTTTTGAGAAAATAAACCAGACAGTATTATATATGTGTGACAGCATAAACATGTCATCTTAAGTTGTAATCAAATAGGATTAGTATTGTAATGTGTTTATTTGTTCTTTCCACGCCTTTCTTTTGACGGTTTCCCTTCTCGAGAACTATGGAGGCTGCAAGTCTGGAGCATTTTCAGAAAGCCGATGTGGCTACACAGCATAGAGACCCATTCGCAGAAAGAGCAAATTCATCAGAAGAGTGAAATCTAATAATCTAAATAAGGATGATTAGTCGGATGACATGCATGGCAGCATGCAGTACGGAACATTAAGCTGTTTTTTTAGGAGGCTCAATAGTTGTTATGTGGCAGCTTATTAAAATCATATCCGCGGATAATGCCAGTAACTTTGAGTAAGACACAGACTTCACTTACCCTGTGCAAATCCACCACACGAAACACAGTCGTGTGTATTTATACTGACTGAAAATATGAACAACTATGTAAGCTAAGCATTAAAATGGTGTTATGTCATAGTGAATTAATGATATACTTTTCTTCATTATGTTCTTAATCAGTGGCAGCGTCACAAGCTTAGCTACATTTCTCAGTAGCATAACGAAGTCGTAACGCTGCTGTTTACAAAATCAAATAACTTTTCAGTTATTTTATTGATCAACTGATGATGCCACCACCATGTACACATATATGCATGGCCAACAGGAACTCTTCCACTTGAGCTAGAGTTCACTTGATGGAAAGATGGCAGACGGAACCCATAATGGAGAGGAACTAACCCAGAAGATGTCACTATATCAGTGCCTTGAGAAATACATGAGCTTAACCTAAACATTGAGGAACAATTATGTGTTCCGATGCTTACTCTACAGACCCAATAAGAAGATTATGTGCAAAATACATACTTCAATGAACAAATACAGTACATATAATAGGGAAGAGGTGGGTAATGTTACGATCACTATGAAACATTACTTTTGCAGTTTTCAGCATTTATCAGCCGCGATGTTCACTGCTTATTTCGCTCATGACACATCCTCTAGCATATAAAAAAACATCATGTGGACATCTCAAGTTGCCAAAATGAGCCAATCAGGAAGCTAAATGATTGTCTTTGTGACTTCAAGAACAGAAATAAAAGGAAATAACTCATTATGTGAGAGAGAGCAAAGAATAAAAGGTCTCTTTACCTTTCCATCCTGACTGAGTTACACTGTAAAAAAAAAGATCCTGTACCAAAACATGGAAATCTGGCAGTAAGGATGTAAAAAAAAATAAAAATCCAGTAAAATAACATTTACCTTTTATAATAAGTTAAAATTAGATCAATTAAATTAAATTAATTAAAAACAGTTAAAAAAATATTTAACCTAGGGGGCAATATGATTTGCTTGAAATTTAGACATACAGTAGCTACTTGTACAGACTGGGCTGAGTAAAAATACTACTTAGATACATCAATTTAACCACTGATTAAACAACTAGATGAAGTATAATTTTATTAGAATGCAAAGATCGGCTGGGAAACTTTGGGTCCTGGCATTCATGTGGATGTTACTTTGAGATGTACTACACAACTAACCATTGCTCCATCTTTTATAATGAGTAAGCTGGAACCATAAAACATTAACATTATACTTTAAAATATCACCAAGTGACTAAATGACATGTTTTCTTGTACATCAGTAATAAATAGATGTGGAAAAAGTGGATAAAAATCCATCAGAATGCAGAAAATCAAGCATTTCACACTCAGAATTTCCAGAGGCAGAACACCCAGATTCTCCCCACGTGTCCCTCTCCAGCGTTCAAACGAAACCTTCCGCCATGACCATCATGTCCGAGGGTAGAAATATGAAGCTACAGTTGTAAAATTGCCAATGTTATTATTGTAAACTGCATTAAGTGTCATGCAAACAGCAGCAGCAGCAGTAAGTAGGGCAGAGTTTAAGAAATGGTCATGAGAAAGGGGGATACACACAAGTGGTTTGGAGTGAAATGTCCTGTTTAGTGTGCATGACTTTTTTCACAAAATTGAAACCAATAGTAACTTAGAAAGGCTGTTCGCCAACTATATCATCTATTAAACGTCCCTCATTGTCTTTAAAGCTCGAGTGATAGCAGAAGAAAGAGGGGAGTAAGTCAAGAGTCAGAGTGAGTCTCTGAGACAGACCAAAGAGGAGAAGCATCCTTGAGCTTGACATCGATGTGGAGAACTAATCTGTCCGGCGGCTGTGATTCAGACCCAAGGTGAGCCTTGTGACATTTTGAGCTGATTAGGAATTTCACCAGCCTTAGCCTTTTGTGTTGTGTCAACTGCTCTGACATTGCATTACGCAGTTTCATTATCATGCAGTCACATCTAATAAGGGCACCATCCTCCAACCTGGTGAGGAGTGTAGAAAGGACTCTTTAATGCACGGCGGCCTGAGAGGAGGGCTAAAAAGACAAATCAAGCCTGTAACTCTTAGATAAGTGCGACTGGGCTTTTGGCCCAGAACAAATTGCATTACTGTCACATTATGTCCCTGGTATGCATGAATTAAGCACTGACTGGGTGACTCTCAGCCCTTTCTGTCTAACTTCCTCTCAAAACCTTTCTCCACTATTTTATTATTTATTTTCCAGCAGAGTGGAGAGACAGGCCCATTCACAGATGTCCTGTTCCTCGGTCCATCCTATTTACATGGGGAACAATCTGACACTTTCTCTGCTCGGCTTCTGGAATGTGAGAATTGCACTGGGAGAGGAGTGTGGTTAGTCGATGGCCTTTTCTGCGCTGATTCAGACATCGCAAGATGATGAGAGGTTCCTATAGTCAGAGTGACTCTTCAGCCGACACTGCAGCACCAAGACCAGATATGCATTTTTATTCAGGTCAAATGTCAGCTTTTTTTTTGTTGCGCCTCTGAGAATAGTGTGTGCCCGCTGGCAGAAACAGAAAAAAAGGCCAAAGACTTTTTGGAGTTTGATTTCTCTGCCAGTGGCAAGTCTGAGATCTCCTGTCAGACCTGAAGTGGAGCGATGTGTCATGTTTAGACTGACGTGTCGTCCAAACAGATTAATGCTAAGATACGTCCATATCGTCGCCCTGGCATGGGACCGTCAGGAGAAGAATGGCCTTTCGGGGACGGAGCTGTCTCTCCCCGTCTCATCGTTACAGCCTGTGCGTGTCCTCATGGATGCAGACTTGGCTGCTGATGAAGTAGGTAGACAAACAATCTCTCTGTAGACTCCGGAGTTTGCAAAAGTCACATCCTGCAGACGCATGTGCACATGAGATATGAATTTGGCAGGAGCGAGCGAGTGGCCAAAGGGGAAGGACAGAACAATGTCATGATACACAAAATGAATCTGACTCATCTGTATCTGTCTAATTGTTTGTTTCCTGAGTGATAAAGCCAAGGAATGACACAATAAGACAGGAAAGAGGGTGGAGATGGGTTCAGATCAGGCGTTCTCTTCTTATTTCTATTTAAAAAGGGGGAAACATGACCTGCAGGCTGTCTTTGTATAACGAACAATATAGTGCAGCTCGGTACCCATTTCATATCCTCATCATGTCATCTCTCTCCTGCCATAAGCACAGAAAGCCTCGGCTATTCTTAGCCGACTCCCCCGCAGGTGAATTATGGATGAGATGAAAAGCTCATAATGATATTTGGCTGATCAAGTATCATGCTAAAATGCCACTTAAAGTGTGATATATCTCGCTGGGACGGAGAGCTTTCCCCCCCCTAACAACCCTCTTTCCCCAAAGGCGCTCAGACAGCCTGATGGGGGAGGAGGGAGTCGTATCACCGAGGCGGCTGAACGGACGAGATATGAGGCAGACAGTGAGGGTGACAGACAAACAGCCATGGTCAGTGGGGGCAACCAGCAGGGAGAAACACTGTCTGGCCGTAGATAATGAGCTACCGCCTCGCTTGGTTATTGCAGCGCGTCCAATGGCGGATCCCCTGGAGACCTCAATTCCGCTGCCACTTAAAGGCACCAGCAGTCCGACACGTGACTCAGCCAGGTGTGTCTTGTTAATTTCCGAATTTATGACTTTGACTTTTTCCCGAGTTTTAAATGCTGATGTTACAGCCTCGTAGAAAGCGAGCCCAAGAGTCAGGCGCTGACGTGTCGTCATGCATGCTCGCTCGTATGAATTATCCCTCACCTGAGCGGACGTCACCTCTGCAAGGTTATACACCCACCTAGCCGGATCAATGTTATCTATAAGGGAGACATGATGTATTTCTGTGGGCTTTGCTCAAGTTGCTCTATCTGATGTCGCGACCTTGAAGCAGAGCGGGATAAACAAGGTGGGTCTCGACGGTTTTGTCAGTGTGTGTTTTCTATGATGACATCAATCACTTTCTATATACTGTTGGAGTCAGAAGGTCTCTGTTCTTACAGACTGTATATCTGCTATGTGGAGCGAAGAGATTGCCACTGAAATAGATTCTATCTGAGGCGGCAGCTGACCAAGAAAAGGTGGTGAGGAGCTTTATTATTAAAGAAATTGTGAAAATAATTCAAATTAAATCAATTATTAACTAATACTACATATTAAGTGTTCCACTGGGAGTATTTTAAGTGCAGGGCTGCACATTTACTCAAATATTAATTACAATTTAATCTACTGCGACACTGACTACTTGCTGCAGCTCAAGCACATTGTTGCTCACCTATGACTCTGTTCAAACTCTGTGAAACTACTCAATGCTAAGTTGCAATATTACAGCCAATACATGTTGAAACTGGAAACCGATTCTGAAGGTATTGATACTAAAACCCCGGAGGCCTGAATCTGTGTTTGTGAGACTCGTATACTGCATTTTTTAGGTTTCAATCCTCTGCTATGGTGTCGACTGCTTACTTTGCTCATGATGTCACCTAGCATTTAAAAAAAAAACACAGTATTGAAAAGATAACAAGGTAAAAACTTGATTTTCACCAAGAAAGGGAAACACTTGAGTACCACTGACACCTCAAAGTGGCACAGTTTCATAATTTGTCTGATTATGTCTATTTTGGGTGCATGTTTCTATACTTATTTTGCTGCATATGTGTTAAAAGTAAATGTTATTTTCAGTTACAATGAATTCAGATCTCAGGACCACTGAGGCTTTTGCTGTAGATTCTCTTATTTTTGCAACCAACAGCAAAACCTCACTCTGTAATTCATTCACAAATATAACCTGCAGTTAACACGGTTCCAGTTGCCTTAGAGAGAGCAAAGAGGGATTAAATGTACATGTTGCAGAGAGACGTAGAACGGTGAGATATAATGGATATTAATGAGAGCGCGAGCTGAGAGTTGTTGTCCAAAACAATCCATCTACAGCGTTCTGATGCCATTTCAGTGGTTCCGGCAGTTTCTCTTACTGAAACTCCTGCATATGTGTGAACTTAATTACCTCTCCAGGGACTACCTCCGCAGCGATCGCCACTTTCAAAGCCTCCTTGATGCCAAACACAACACGACCCTTTGCAGGTGTGGCCCTGCTGTTCGCGGGGAACTGTCTTGCTGAGCGGAAAGTGTTTAAGCGCTTCCAGCAGGGGTGCTAAAGGAAACTCATCTCAAGCATGAATACTTAACGACCTAAGGTGTACGTCGGTACATCTCAAATATGTGCTTGGCCCCAGTCCAGTGGAAAGGAAACAGGACTCCTGCTGCAGAAAATCAAAAAGCTGTAATGGTATTTGACATTGGATTTGTAAGGGCGTCTTTAGCATTGGCGGAATTTGTTTTGGTTTTGTGTAAAAAATTCTCCCCCCTCTGACTCTATTTTTCTTTTTTGCTGGAAAGAAATTTGCGGATGCTCCGTGGGGGCTGCTAGATCGCTGTCAGATGTGACACGGTGTAAGCTGCTGTTTGTTTTCACAGCTTCTTTTCATAGCCGATGAGTGTGCTTCGACATGACAGATACCAGGGAGAACATCAGTCTAGTATGCCCTTCAGAGGTGTCCCTTGGAAATAAGTGTTTTTTTTTTTTATATTTCCTGATACACAGAGACAAACAGAACTCCTCTGCACTCGCTCCAACTGCGCTTTTAATATTTCTACCATGTTACACGTGTTTTTTTGCTCCTGAAATAAATCACACATTTATATTGTAAATGTGCTGCACTTGCCCAGGTAGTACCCCAGTGCACTGGGACCACTTATTCATTCAGCGTATGAGTTACTACCACAGGACATGATGAAATTTAACCTCCAAAAACTAATAATATAAACACACGGGCAGCAGTAGGAGTCATTGGATCTAAAATGAATTTGAGAGGAAAAAAATTTCCAGCCACCAAGCTATGTAAATGTATCCACAGCCAAAATCACTTTGGCCCTTGCCATGCAGGTTATTTACGAGCTCTCATTAGTAAATGACTTTCACACAGTCCTGTATACTGTATCCTCTCTGCTTTCACTTCATACTGTAAAAAGAAAAAAAAAAATCCACAGAATTAATGTTCTGGAAAATATAGTCGTAATAAAAAGTGTTGCGAGCGCTCACGCACCGCCAAAAACGTTCAGCCTATTCACTCAAATCAGCACAATTAACCTGCAGGAGAGAACACGGTGTTTCAATTCATTACCGCCCACAGCCTCGACAATGGGCATCTGTTCGGCGACGGCTGCATTTTAGGCGCCGCAGACTGACAGGGATTCTTTCACTGTTACTGCTGCTTTGGCTCGACATGAAAGCGACGCAGGGCCCGGGCTCGCAAACAATAAAAAGAAAAAGAAAAACCTGGAACAAAAGCGCAGCCAGTATCTGTGTTTCAGCACCGGAAAATGGCGCTTTAAGTTTGTTTACACATCATCCCAAAGCTGCAAAACTTTTCGGCGGTGCCAGGCAGAGCATCAGCCTCATCATAGGTGATACCATCTGGCGTTTCAGGGCGAGTGATTGAGTGACTGCTGAGTCTATGGCATATTGCTGCCTGGCAGGTGGATACATTAAAGCTGTCCCGGGAGAGTCGGCGGAAGCAGGCTTGCTGAACACTCCCCCTGCCTCCGCTGACATCTTCAGGACGCTCCAGTCGGGCGTTTCTGAAGCAGACGCCACGTCGTCGTCTACACGCTGCCGACAAACGGAGCTGCTGTGGGAGAACAGGCTGTCAAACATGATGCAGACGCTGCGTGGCGTCTCCGAGACAATAGCCGGACTCATACAGGGAGGACAGTGAGTTACGTCATCTGCATGCTGGCATCATGAAGCGGCTGCACTGAATGGCACTGCAGAGGTAACACTCCAGCAGTGCAGAAAAGCCTCTTGAATCAACTTGGCCTGGGAAATAAACTGGCCGATGATACAGCCTTTCACTGGATGCGAAGACACACTTTAGAATTACTGCTTTCACATCCTGGTGGGTGTGATAACACTTTAGTAAAAGCACACTCTAACTTGCAGAGTTTCTTCATTGTTTTTTTTCTTGTGGTATTTTTTGGGGTCTTAGAATACCTGTGAATTCAAAACATTCATGTTAAAAGCAGCAGTGCAACCTTCTGAAGTCTTTCCAGTCGACTGAAAAAGCACTCGGCTGATACTTTTGTTCGTTCCCTGAGGCCGAGGGCTACAAGTATGAAGAAACCCAACACACCTACATAGTTTTTCGAGTTAAAAGACAAACAAAATGTTCTAAATTCTAATCAATAGTCCGGGTTATGCTAACAAAAAATAAAAATCACATCACTTACTTGTTACAGTACTGAATTTATACTTTTTTTAAAGTAAGAGATCTGCAGCAGCAGTGAATTGAAAACAGTGGCCAACTTCTCAGAGGGCTAAAGGACATTGATTCTCTGTTCTGTGTTGGCTTCATTTTTCAGCCTTGGAGGATGCTGCTTGGTCAAAACACAAAAGTACCAACAACAGCTTCTTAAATTGGCCATTCGGCTCCAAAAGTCAGTCCCAATAGACTCTCATGTTAAAATGTCCAACTTTACAGCAGAAACAAACGTGGTTTAGGTCTCTATAGGTAGTTACCCAGTTCGTGTCAACAGAAACAATGGTGTGTAGTGACTGTATACAGAGGTTACATAATTCACCATAATACAGCGACAATCTTGTTCACATAATACTGTTCACATAATACAGACACAACCTTGTTCAAATGTGATCTGCACGCAGTGTTATACCTTGATGCTAAACCGGCAGGTTGGCACTGAAAGCATTTTATGTTCAAGGTTTATGATATGGTTATAGGTAAGCCTAGGCTAATAGAAGTTGCGGTCCCTTTAAGGACGTGAAGCCTGGCCGGCTATGTTTACGGTCGACGCCATGTTTTAACGTCAGTTTTAGCTTCTTGTTGGAAATAAATGATGCACACACTTGTGTGATCAAAGTTAGAAATTGTCGCCTTTCCGGTTCTTTACATTTTTAACTGGTGATGCGTTCAAAATGGTTTGAAAGTTCTGCAGAATTAAGGGGCGTGGCCATTTTGAGGGACAGGTCATCATAGGACAGTTCATGTTCTAACTCAGCTTTATCCATCTTTATATACAGTCAGTGTACGACATAACTACTGAGATCCTTTAGTAAAAGTCACATTATCTGAATGTAAAATGTTCACTGCATTTAACAT
>OMNN01103740.1:8757-22089 GCA_900302755.1 Chromis chromis | reverse complement strand
GAGTTTTTTTTCAGGGGTAAAATGTAAATGAATGTTGTTGTTTTTTTGCCCTGGTATTTTACTAGTTATTTCTGTAATTTAACAAAAGAGGGAAAATCTGTCAAATAATAATTATAAAAATAAAACTGTAAAATAAAATAATAAATTGTTCAAAAAAACTGTTAAAAAATGTCCAATGTCTGGGGAAGTTGCCCAGAGATGTGATGCATACTAATCTCAGCTGTCATTCCAGACCTGTCATTCCTCACCTGCCCAGCAGCCATCACCACTGAGCCCCCCGCCTCAGCTCATCACCTGCCTCCCCAACTGCTTCTTATGAGCCATTACCCTCAGTAGATATGGAGGACAGATGTTTTGATGACCATCTGCCTCCCATAGCCCTCTGGATTCATTTCCTGGTCTGGCTACTTTCTCATTTGCAACTGCAATCATGCATTTTGACCTATAAAGACTGTTTTCACCTCACCTGTTTTGCCTCCCAAGTCTGCTTTTGGGCAGCAGCTCTGTGATTCAGCGCTACACCTCCTGCAACACGTTCTGTCTGCCTCCCTCTAACTCCCCTCCTGTGTGACCTTTCGGTGGTGAGCGTTGGCAATCTCCATCTTGGGGGGTGCCATGCTTCCTCGTGAGGGTGATAATGATTATTACGAAAGTGAGGAGGCAGAGGCAGACGGGGGGCATTTATTATAGAGTGATGTAAATACGGGGAGGGACAGGAGATGAGAGGAGCAGGATGCCTTTACAGCACAAATGCAGGTAAACAAAAAAGGAATGCCGGTTAAATATAACTGTCAACATGTGGTATTTCAAAAGCTAGTCCTGCTTTACTTGTTATTGACAGAGAAAGTTCTTCATACAATGGCTAACAGTGTGTGACGGGAAAGGTTTTACCCAATATCCAGGATTTAATGGAACTGTCCTCTGTGCTTTTAAAGTAAAAAAAAGTTCACAAGTATTGCTTAACATCAGATGAAATCCAAAAGGCAGTTATTTCAAGTAATAACGGTGTATGTGATGAGAACAAAGGGAGAAATCAGGCTGCAAACGCTCCATTATCTTATTGAATGTGTTCTATGTGAACTGTCTGCATATGAATTTCTCCCCCGCTATATGTTGAATGTCAAATCCATCCATTACTCTAAAATCATTACAGTGCACCTGTGTGCTCATGTGACTGACAGTCCTCTATACAATTATAACACAGAATTACTGCTCACTCAACCTTGAATCAATACCCTTCCCCTCTCGAAACACATTCATCTCCGTAAAAAGCAATTAAACAGTGACAAATCAAAGAGTACATTCCATGATACACCCTGCCTGCGAAGCCTGCAGCGAGAGGTCAAACGCTGAGCGACATGAAAGATTAAATGTATCAATAATACATTCAGGCAGAATGATCCAGTGGGGGCACCTAAATGAGGCGTCACTGCCTTGTCACATTGGGGAACAGGTGTGCTGCCACAGAAGCTCCTGTACCGCTGCATAAGGGTGTATATTTGGCATGTCAAATGAACAGGTGTTGTGTATAATTCATCTTTGTTCCATATTTCATGTACAGGAGCAGGAGAGTGGTTTGGGAGTCTGCTGGGGGGGCTCTTTTGTCAGCCTTCTGGCTCGGTGTGGTGCACCTCTTCAGTGAGGCCTGATCTTTAAGAATACATCTTCGTGTGTATGTGCCATGTAACGCTAAACTGCCACGGCTACAGATCTGGGTCAGACAGTACATGCTGGTTACAGTTTTGTCTTTGAGTAGTTGAGTGATGTTTTTTTCCACCACATTGGATCCAACACTTAAAATGAAACATGGTGCAGTCAAATAATCTGTAAGCAGATATTTTAGAAGTGTTTGTCAAACTCAAGGAAGGTAAACTCTGCAGTTATTCTCAAAAATAAATGGTTTTAGCATTTACAGATATAAAAAACAACACTTTTATTGTACAAAGTGACAGTGGTCCTCTCCTGAATACCATAAAATGACACAGGCCCCCGTTTAACAGCATTGAGTGGCGTATATACTCTAGTATGGATGCACAGGTAGACAAACAAATCAGCATTCAGACAAATACTTATTATATAAACAATATTAAAGAATGTTTAGGGTGACATTGCTTTAATAATGACTGCAGAAGCTCATAAGACTACGACAAACAGAGCCTAACTTGAAAGGTTCGGCCCCTAAGGATTAAAATAGAAAGAGCAAATACTAAAATAAATCGCAGCATGACGTAGGACCAATTTGAAATTCACACTTCTTTCATTTCATAGTAATGCCATGCTAACCCAGTGAAATGTCAGGGCCCCTAATGGGATATGTAAAACAGGGTGTAATATAGTTTGGAAAATATTTAATCTACACTTTTATAAGATTCAAATCTGGATAAATGAAATGAAGTGGTTGTTCCTGATGCTAGAGTTCTCAATACTGTAAGTGTATATATTAGTGCATGCAGCCAGAAAACTAACTCAGCCAAGCAAAGTAAGGGTTTGGAGGTAAAACGAATCTATTAAGTGGAGGAATATTTATGCAATGTTAAGATGTTACAAAAACATATACATATGGCTCCATTGACAGTTTTGGACATCCCCTGTTAGACATCGCTCAGGTTTACTAGACCTCTCTTGGAATATTTTAAAATAAAAAAGGCATATTTGTCAGAAAAGGGATTGATTTACCTGCATCAGCTGTTTGATGGTGGTATACTTAAAACATTTGAGCAGCTGAAAAATGAGTTTGATCTCCCTAGTGCAATTTTTTTTTAAAGATATTTACAACTTAGAACCTTTCTGATGACTCACAAGGAATGGGATAAATTCCTAAAACCTACACCCTTAGAAAAGTACCTGATAGAGTTACAAACTGGAGATGAAGAAAAGAAAATAATTTCCAAACTATACAATATACTCTTATCTATGATTCAAAATAACTCATCACAAATAAGGGGGAGATGGGAGGCAGAGGCCAACATGGACATATTTCAGGATGATTGGCATGATGTATGTAACGAAATGCATACTGTGCTAATAAGTTTAAAAAAAAAAAAAAAAAGTTGCAGTTGTATTATGAAAATTAAAGACCTTAAAAGAACATTTTCTATTTCATTTTTATTTCTTTAACAATGACCAGAAACATTGGTCCACTCTTGGTGCGTGTACAACGATGGTCCACAGTTTGTCAAGTAGGCATGTATGCGTGTAAATTACTATTGTATTATTTCTGTGTAATGTAAACTAATGATTGCACAATGGTCAGACATTATTCAAGATATTTTTTGACACAATTTTCTGCAAACTGTAAACTGATAAGTAATTTTCATTCTATCCCAAAGGTCCTGCAAAAGTCAAATAAAGATATAAATAAAGTAGAATACTAGATTCATCCACGGACACAAACCAGGGTCAAACCCAGTTTTCAATTTGCTCTTGAAAATATTTTACTGTTAGACTCGGACAAAAAATATAATACAAATGTTTTAAAATATAAATTTGCACAAGTGAGATGAAAGCCTCTTTATATTTGAATTACAGTAGATTTTATTACAACTTAGTCAGCAAAAAGCGATTCAACTGCACCACTTGAGGGGAAAAGTAAAGAATCCCTTTTTCCCCCTCATGTAATGGGCAATGTCTCCTTTAAACGAAAGAAAGTGAGTCGTTGATCCGTCACTCAGATGCCTAGAAGGAATTCTGTGCCATAATTGTTTCAACTGAGGCTGTAATTCATGTGCCGTACAGCTCACATTGGGTTTCCTTCCATGAGTGTCAGCGGGTTTTACGTAGAGGTCTGGCTTTGTAGCAGACAGAATTCAGTAATGAAACAGTGGTCAAATGTATTTTTCATTTGGTGTCAGAGGAGCACTAAAGAAGGATTTTGATGTTAAGTATTGTGTGTTAGAATGAAACAGGATATTAGATGGCGTTAAAATGAAATGAGACATTCTTATTTTGTCTACAATGAGGAAATATTGACTGAGCATGAATTCCCTTTTTTAGAACCAGCTTGATTTGCCTTTGATGATTAAAGCAAATTCAGTTTTTGAATTTGAATTGCTTTTTTGCAGAATATCTCAAAAATCAATGAATGTGTCAGTTTAACATATTCAGTGTAAAACCATGGAAAGGTTCTATAGTAATCAGTCAAAGTGGCTACAGCACAGTACTTCAGATAGATAATATATAGAACTGAACAGACTCAACATCTTAAAACCTCGCATACTTAGCAGCAGGCACAAGAAGAAGGCTAAGAGTTACAACTACAAAAATAGTCAGTGCAATAATTCATATTAAAAGTCTTGTACTCTTCCCTTTATTCATAACCTTTGAATGGGGAAATACATAAGAAAGTGTTAATAGCTTGACACTGATCAGGAGTAGGGGAGGGACAAGATATCGATACAGCGATATATCATCATCCTTCCTCATGCGATATGAGTATCGATACGCTGGCGCCAAATATCCATACTTTAATTAATATAATAAGGCGCTCTAATAAGGCGCTCTAAACCCTGCCAGATTCCCCTGCCAGCTGCCATTTCCCCAGTGTCACTACTTAATGACTGATGATCACATGATGATCACATGAATGAGGGAGACTTGAGTGGAAAAGAATGGGCCCAAGAAGAGTTTGTACAGGTATAATGGAGGACAGCAACGCTACCGTAAGAGACGCCCCATCCATGTTTAATTCCAAAGTGTGGACCCATTTGGGCTTTGGCAACATTGAGGGAACAAGCAAGCTGGACAAGGACTAAGCCCTATGCAAGAACTGCCTCGCAAAAGTAAAGTACACAGGCAGCATGCAAACCCACCTGCAACACCACCATCCTGAACTCTTCGCCGAGAAAGCGGCTGATGCAGTTAACGTTTACAGTCAGCCTGCAGCCGTTAACACAGTGTTTAAAGCAAAGCTTCCTTACTCGTCCCCGAGGGCCGCCAGCATTACAACGTCCATCGCTGGGTTCATTTGCAAGGACCTCCGCCCGTACAGTGTGGTCGAAAATGAAAGGTTTTGAAAAATGCTACACACACTGGAACCAAGGTAAGAAATGCCAAGCAGAAAATATTTCACTAAAAAAGCAATTCCAGCTCTTTATGATGAGACGAGAGGATATCGTGATGTATCGTTATGTGATTGTTTTGCAATATATCGATTATCGCTGTATCGTGATAGTATCGGTATCGTGAGCCATGTATCGCATATCGTATCGTGAGGTACCCTGTGATTCCCACCCCTAATCAGGAGTACGTCAAAGAAGAAATGACGGGTATGAAAACATCTTTTCCAAGTAACTAAAAGCAGCAGAGTATGACATGAATCTGTTGTAGTGATGGAAATGTTCATATTACTATATCTACTATGTGAGCTGTTGTAGTCAGCTAAAGGTAAATCCATCCAACCCGACCTTTATTCACAATTATCCTCCTATAGATTAAGGTCTTTATTTAAATACTGGCTTTTGTATGATAGTCGACTGGTTGATGGGTTGGTTGATATGCTCTCATCTGGCCAAATTCTCATTGGGTGTAGTGTAACATCAGTCGCCTTATAATCCTATAAGACCTTGAAGGACTAATCTTTTAATTTTTTTTTGCATTCTAACGAACACAGTACCTGTGCATTTCTCACAACTTTGAATTCACCCAACATAATGGAGACTGCTAGATAAACATTTTTTACATTTACTGAACATTTGCTTGGAGTCGGCTCTAAACTAATTGACATCACATCAATAAAGTTGTCGTCATGGCTACGTTTGTCAAAAGAAATGGTCAAATAGTCAAGTGCAAAGTTTGCAGACAGCAGTCTGAATATCACAGCTCAATAACCATTTAAAAATGATTGGCTGACTTGCCTGTGTTGTATTTCTCAATAGTTCTTGTGCTGGGATCACAAGCTGACATTTTCAGAAATCATATAAATAAGCTTTTCATTATTCTTGTGTAAAATATCCATGTTAAAATGATTTGATCTGCTGTAAGTATGAGATTTTTATGTTTATTTGGTATTCATTACGCGACCAAGACTAGCAGGTACAGTGCAGCCAGTGCATTGTGGAAAAAATATGTAGAGGTTAGTAAGGTATGTGCAATTTCATTCTACCAGGGTTTTCTTTGGTTGACTACAGCCTTGGAATTTACAATGTGTGATGTGTAAAGGGTGGGTTGTAGTGAGGAGCCCACAGGCAAACATCTCCTAATGCTACAGTTTCCCTTTTGTTCATTCTTTTGGTTTTATTGCAAACAGCTCTACTGGTTTAGTTTCACTGCTCTCATTCCCAGCTGTGTTCAATAAGAGACTATTGCACAGTGTCAGTTCAACACCAAATACCTGACAAAGTTAGCGGACTGGCTGGCAAACAGAGTGGAACATTTAGAGAGGCTAGAGAGTCAGAAAATGGTGTGAATACTGGACTTATATTCCTCAGGTGGCTAGAAACATGCCTCCAACTGAAAACGGATGTTGTATCATGTCTAGTGGATGTGTATATCTCATGATGTGACAGTGAAATTCAGCCATTTACACAAGAATAGAGAACCCAAATGAGACCAATGTCAGATTAAGTTTATGATTATAAGTTGGTTGCAGAAGGGCTGAGGGTAGATATAATGGCCAATTGAGTACAGTGCTTCAATTTCACATTTCTGGCACATGCATATATTTCCACTGTACCCCATTATCAAGTTGATAATTTAGTACAGTGGAACAAATTGGCCATTTATTAAAAACATGACAAGGCTAACCACAATATCTTGAAAATGTAATTGCAATGACTGAGTTGAACTGATTGCCATCATTACCCCTATTACACTGTCCAAAAATTGCTCTTTTACATTTAACCACTGGAGTCTGGAACAGCTGGAGGAGGTTATGTGAGATGTATAAGGGCACCTCAGTGTTTTTTGAGGGTAGGTAGGACGGATTTGCATGTGTATTTGCTTGGTAAAACTTTCTGCTAGTGCACCGCATTTTCAGAGACTTTATAATGATTATGTCTTAATTGCTTTGTTAACTCTATTCTTACAGAAACCTCCAATTCCATTTTGAGAGGATATAGTGTAAAATCCCTTATTATGCCACTTATACGCTTTTATGTGGTGCAGATCCCACAGTGTGATTTAAATGGGATCAGACAGTTACACAAACAACAATTAAAAGCTTGGTTAAGTTTGTTCTTCCTGATTACCAGTGAAGTTGTATCCCGCATACAAAGCAGTGCCTCCACAACAAATGTCTGTTGATGTGCATTTGTGATGATCAAGGCTTCATTCAAAAGCCGCCTCTGTCCCTCCCACAACACAATACACTCTCATCCAAGGCCTTTATAAATAAGGCCAGTCACTTTACAAAGACAGATGGTAATAGACTAGTCAGTCTGAGACTCTCAGAGTCATGTGTTTGTAGCTGTCTGTTGCTCAGTCATAACAATATATATAGTCAAATGAGGTGATACATTTTGATTGGTAGACATAAGGAACATCAAAGGCCTGCCAGAGATGTAACCCATCATGTGTACAGGAAGGCGAATATGAGCTGTCCAGCCGCAGCTATCCTTCATTGTTCTGGGTGAGATGGGGCATTGTGATTGCCTTGCAAGGTGGTGTAGATGAAGACAAATGGAAAACCACAGTATGTTACACTTGGCATGGGGCAACAGTATAAATGTCAAAGAGACAGAAGGTCTTCTGGACAAAATATCTCTCCACAGTCACTGTATGGTGAAGTTAGACAATTTTTTTTGCAAGATGTCTGAGGGTCATTAAATTTGACAATTTCAAACAGCATAAAGTTACTTAATGTAATGAAATATATTCAATCCATCCATTTATTCATTTTCTTATTCATCCGGGATCGAGTTGCAGTGGCAACAAGCCATTTTTGATGCCTCTCTCCACAGTAATGTTTTCCAGTTCCCCTTGGGGAATCCGGAGACATACCCAGTCCAGATGAGGTATATAATCCCTCCATCCAGTTCTGGGATTTCCTCCCAGTTGGACGTCCCTGGAAAACCTCCAGTCGCCCAGCAGGCGTCCTAATCAGATGCCTGAATCACTTCAGCCAGGCTCCTTTCAACTCTACTCAAACGATCCTAACGAGGAAACCCATTTCAGCCCCTTGTACCCACAATCTAATTCTTTCGGTCACTAACTAGAGTTCATGACTATAAGTGAGGGTTGGGAGAGAAAGGGTCCATGGTTATAACAAAGGGGATCAGAGACACTGGCCGAATCCAACACCCTCTTTGTGCCGTGGATAGAAACACAGCTCTCACTACAATAGTACAAGGACTGGATGGCTTATAGCAACAGCCCTGATACCTCATACTACCACAGTATCCACCACAGGTTTCCCAAGTGGACACGATCATAGGCCTCTTCCAAGTTTGATGGTCAAACTCACACGACCCGCTCAGCAACTCCACAACGGTAAAGAGGTTGTTTACTGTTCCACGGCCAGGTATTTGTTTTCATGTTTTCATGAAAGAAAAAATAAAATCTGCTAGCTAACGTGTTCTGTATATACTGTAGCATAACATTACTGAAAAATTAAAGTTCAGCATTTTGGACATTTTATGTTTGTCTATTGAGTGCAATTATCTTAGTTAGCATAAACACTGAAAGGAGGGGGAAAGACTTGTCTGGCTCTCTCTAAGTAAGACTTATTAGCATGTTGTAATCCATTAGCTTAATCAGTGTTCAGATAGTTCTACCATGTAACCCCCTCCTAAAACCACAAACTGTCATTTTTACATTTGTATTTGCACACATATTTTAAAAAAGCAAGTTCCAGCGTGTTAATTAGGAAGACTTAGAGGTGCTTGTAGGTGTATTTGGCGTATGGACAGGCTAAGCTAAGCTAATCACCTCCCAGTTACAGCTCTGTACTTAATGCACAAGGAGATTAGTTTGACTGAATAAGCATATTTTCGAAAATGTTTAATTTCTTTAACATTACATTAAAGGAAATGGAAGGACTATAGCAGGAATAAAGGGAGGTTTTAAAAATACATTTAATCATAAAACCTTGAAAATCTTGATGTCTTTGTTATGTTGTTTCCGTCTATTGTTAATATTTAGACTATCTGTCATGATGAGCTTGTTAGCTGGTCATCATTCATGATTTCAAGTCCCAGAACAAGATATCAGCGTTTTGATTGGTTGTTGCCAAACCATAAATCCTCACCATTTATCCGACCACTAACTGGAAAGCTGCACAATTGCTCTTCACGATCTCTGTGTTTGCGTCGGCAAGCAATCCTTTATCTTGGCTCTGTTGACTTGTCCAGGAAGTCCTACCTACATACTCATTATAAGCAACAAAAGATAAAAATGTCAGCTTAATGTCGAAAATGTAAATATGCAGTGGGAGGCAAAATGGCGCAATAATCTCATAACGTAGGTAAGAATGGTTGTCATAAAAACCTACACGCTACTTTTAATGTTAATGCCGGAAACCACAGCATGTATAAACATCCAATTTTAGCTATTATTTTGAATGTGGTGCTTTGTTCATTTTTGAGTGCATGATGTTGTGCATTTATTTGCCTTAAACAATAGAGATGTAGTCTATTCTGTGGCTGCTGCTATTGCCTGTGAGCGGTTCATTAGCTAAAGCATTGACCCTAGTCCTGATTTTCCTGTCTGAAATCAGTACTACTCTCATGCTTCACCCCGAGAAGAAAGTTACCCAAAGAAAACTTGTGGATGCTAATAAAAGCTTCATTTCCAGGCTTTACGGTCTCAAATATTGCCCTGAATGCGCATTGTTCTGCTGTTATGTGAAAATATTGCTGACATGTCATTGGAAGGCTGGGGATACTATATTAAACAAACAATGCTATTCAATTTCTCGAAATGGTACACTGATCACTTTGTGCGTGGTCAGAATTGAATTTTTCTGAAATGTGATATTTGAACTGACTACATCTCGGTGAAGGCAGAGTGAAGGAAAGAGAACCGCTCATAAATCATTCCTTGACATTGCTGCTTCATTACCCCAAACTCACTTTCTCCCAGCCTCTCTCTGTCTCTCATCAAAACTCCATAATCCCTGTCAAAGCTGTTTGGATTGTAGGTTAAAAGTGATTCACAAACAGGGGGGAGAGAGAAAGAATGAGAGAGGATGGAGGGGGATGGATGGAGGGAACTGTAATCTCCTCTGCATGGAGGTCTGTTCCACACACTCTTATGATAATTACCTCTTGCTAGCTTTTACTGGCTCCATACCTTTTTGTATAGGTGCTGGGAGGGAGCAAATGGAACTGGCTTGTAATTATAATGCTCAGAGAATCATCCTCCTGTGTGAGCGCATGGGAGAGCTGATCATTTGATTTCAGAGGCTGCCATCGGCCCCCGATTTCACCAGAAATGTCAGCTTGATGGATTTAAGTCAAGGTCAAATTTGAAAGCTCTGATTAAAAACTGAGTGGTGTTATGGATCAAATGTTGGGGGAGCAAAAGCACAACAGAGGGTGCAGCTGGGCAGAGTGCAGCACTTTTTCAATGCCAACCCCACTGCAAGCTAAGACCATGTAAAATAGCTTTTGGTCAGCAGAAAACTATGTCAAGCGCAGGATTGTGGACCGTGTGGGCGGAGGACAGGAGCAGATACCACCGGAAGCTGATCAATCCTCAGTGTGCTGCCGAAAACACAACACTAAGCAAAGAAGTTCGACAATCATTAGAGTTTTTGGAAGGTTGAGCGCACAACAGCCACACATATCTGATGCGAATATTCTCAGAAAGTGGTATCCACAGTCTACAGGCTGCTGGGCTATCTGCCAATTTACCTGGAAAGTCGCACTAGAACTGCAGACATCTCTTATTACATACATCAGCCACAATATTGGTATGACATTAATCATCTTGTTACAATGCAATGTTCTGGTTGGAAGCCTTGGATCCTGGCTTTCATGTGGATTTTAGTTTGACACATACTAACATTATTACAGACCAATTACAAGCCCTCATGGCAACAGCACTCTTCAACGCCAGCAGCCTGGACAATGTGCCTCACCACACCATAAGAACTACTCAGGAACAGCTAAAGGAACATTAAAAATAAGCCCAAGGCAGTGTTCTGGCCTCCAAATGCTACAAAATAAGTCCAGTCCACAGAGATGCCATCTTACAATCCATAGGACCAAAGAATCTGCTGCAAACATCCCAATACCAGACATCACTGGACACCCCAGAGCTGTTTTAGCTGCACAAGAGGGACCTACACAATATTAGGCAGGTGGTTTTAATGTTGTTGTTGTCAGGTCTGTGATATTTCCTTGCCAAATGGTAAAAGCAAGCAAATTCCTGAAATGTAAAATGGATCAAAAGTAGATTTTGTCGCAATGTTCGCATATGGAAAGAAGCCACAGCCATCACAGGACACTAATTTCAGTTTTATTTCTGCCTACGTGGAGCATATAGCCAAACGGATCTGCAGGGAACCAAAATAACAGAAAGCAACAGTCACATATATTTGGTGAATTAGCAAATTAGTCATATTACATGAATTGCCATGTGCTATTTACAATTGATGACTGATTGTCATTGAGTTTATTTTGTAATTTTCCTGTGTATTCCTCCAGTGATTGCTAAAACCCCTGTCTATTACGATTGGTATGCCCAGGGGAGGGGCCTGGGGTATTTAAGCAGAGCATTTCTGCTCTGCCAGTGTGGGAGTAGGAGTTGATGCTGGAGTTGGAATTGTGTTGTTGCCGCCGTGAGTTGTTGCCGCCGTGAGTTTATTGTACAGTATTGTAAATACCTTTTTTTTTGGTTCCTGGGTTTTGTTTTGGGTTCCTGGGAGTTTTGGGTTTTACTGCACTGTACATATTTTCCACTGTGTGTTTGGTGATAATAAAAACCACCAAACGGGAGTTTCGCCGGCTGTGCCATCATTCTTCCCAATTTTTGAAGTCGAACCCGCGACACCGTGTTATTGTAATAAGGGTGTCATCAAAATATATTATAAGGTTGAGATTACTGGTACTAATTCAAGCTACTGCTATCATCTGAGCCAAACTGGCCACAGCAGGAATGCTTCCAGTGTTCCTGATTTGAAATCTCATTAAGCATTGTGGACGTTTTACAAATAAGACTCAAAAACATCTACTAATGCCTACACTAAAATGAGTTATGAAGAGGAGAGCTCACCTGGTATTGTAATAGAAGCACTAGCAGAAAATCTGCAGTGTCCCGTATCACCAGCCCAAGGATTTTGTCAGTGGTAGTGAGAAATCTCTTTTTAAGGTCATAGTAAACTGTGTGGGCAAACATGTACAAGCAACTCTCAATCTGCAGTGCCTCCATTGCAATGACAGGGAGTTTTGAAGCTCTACATAGATGGAACTTGTTACATGTGCAGGAGGAAGGCTTATCAACTGAGAGACTGAGCGAAATCTTAGAAAAAAGAAAACATTTAAAGAAAAAGGACAAAAATGGGGTACTTGTGAGGCCATTCCTATTACAGTGGCATTTCAAACGAGTGTGCTTATCCAGCACTGGCTTTGCCGGCTGTAAGTGATTCATCTCCTGGAGATAAAAGCAAACAAATGTTGCCCGGAGAGATGTCTGATGGTAGCTGTCCGTGGTGCTGAATTTACCCTTGGCTTCTCTCTCTCTCTCTCTTCTATCCCTCAGCCTCTGTCTCTCTGTCTGTCAGTCTGTGTCCATCTGCCCTGGGCTTGTGTGTAAGCACACATTGCCAATGTCACTCAAGACTGTCAAAGCAAGGCTGCGGCAGCCACCTCCACGGCACAGCGACTATAATGTCTCAGTCGGGTGAAATATTGGCAATCGCTGTGTGCACAGTGTCAGTGGTTGCAGTCAATATGTCCTTTTTACTGTTTCAATATAAGCGTTAAAAGTCTCCTGGCAGAAGACATACAACAACATAGCCATGACCCATTCAGCTCGGTGTCAACTCCATTCACACCAACGCTGGCCTTGCCTATCAAACACACACATTAAGCCTTCAACTATCTTTGCAGGAATGCAGCAGTTGATGATGAGGTGTGTGGGTAGCAACAGACAGGCTGGTAATTCATGCTTATTCGCAAATTTGCATGCACACACAACCACAACATCTATATCTAATTAATTGTCTCTTAATTGTTTTTATTATTTTATTAACTTGAGATTTTCACATTTCTATCAAAATGTTTAATCTAACGTCTAATTTCCATTCCCACGTCTTTGTTAATTCTTATTTTTGCTCAGCAATATTGTAAATGAGGGCTCTGCCTCAATATATTTCAGAGTTTAAATGAAGGTTAATTGTCATCATAGCGCTCCAAAATGAAAAACAGAACAGCTGTCATGAAACCAAACTGGATG
>OMNN01103729.1:0-16438 GCA_900302755.1 Chromis chromis | reverse complement strand
GGCATAGGGCGAAGGCAGGGGACACCCTGGACAGGTCGCCAGTCCATCACAGGGCCACACACAGGACAAACAACCAAGCACACTCTCATTCACTCCTACGGACAATTTAGAATCATCAATTAACCTCAGCATGTTTTTGGACTGTGGGAGGAGGCCGGAGTACCTGGTGAAAACCCACGCTGCACAGGGAGAACATGCAAACTCCACACAGAAAGATCCCAGGCGTCCTAACCGGGGATCTTCTAGCTGTGAGGCGACGGTGCTAACCACTGAGCCACCATGCAGCCCCAACCACCCAATCACAGCTAAATAATAACACTATAAACTATGCATGCTTTACAGGAATGCAACACAGTGTTTATTTGAGGAGACAAAAACTGGAGTTCAAGTGGAACTATTTATTAGTGGTCAGTGTGTGAACCCACAGCCTTGAGGAACCCATCATTATTCCAACAGCTATCTGGAAACAAATTATTTAGCTATTAATTTAGTCGGTCTCCTAATTTGTTCTTTTATTCATCCTTTGGTAATTACCCAAGAGCATAAAATTCTAAAGTGTTAATGAGTCTAACCCAAAATCTTGTTGGACCCATTGATGATAACTTCAAAGTTGAGTTCAGTGATAAAGTTTCAGGAAAATCCTGAAGTGAAGCATAATGATAATTCACCACCCACCAAGTCCCTTGATGATGAATTATTTAAATGGCCTGACCTTCTGCGTTTTTTCAGGGGGGGGTTTGTGAAAGGATGTAAACAAAGCAAGCATGACTAATGATTTTGAAATTACTTGCGCCAAGGATAATTCATAAATGTGTCTGCTCGAGGCAGGAAATGCTTTTTAAAAACTCTTAAACAGCGCATCATTAAATGCCTTCTTTTCATCTTTTTTGGTCACAAGCAACAGGCTTCATTAGGAGCCCTGCATTACTTTAATTTGTGAAGTACCTCTTAAGCAAAGGTACTTTTATCCACTTCAGTTCTGCCTTCGCGCATCAATATTAACCGTTCACATCATGGAAATTGCAGTTACCAGAATGATGTTTACCAATTTGCAGCAACATAAACATGCGTATAATTGCCACTCAGTGTTGGCATTGGATGTAAACACGACATATATTTCTTTAGGGGTACTGCAGTGGGAAGACAGCTCTTGGCAGCTAGAAAACAATCTGTTTCTACAAGTAACCACATTTTCCATTAGAGTATAAAATCTGCACAAGGCAAATTAATTTAAATGCCAGAGGCGCCTTTATACTTATTGCATTGAGACTCGAAATGATGATGCCATCTGGTGACACTTTTGGAGATGTATGTTGTCTAAAAATACCTGTTGAGTTAACACATCTAAATTGTTTCTTTTTATTGAATTACTCACAGTTGTGGATCATATGGGGTACCCATACCGTAGTATAATTACCACAGGTGTTACATTTTGTCTCCAGATGGCATCATCAACTCTTTCTATTCTCTGTGCTGCTCTGCTAATGAGGAGACTCGCACAAATCAACTTACAGAAATAATAACGACATTCTCTGCAATTTTGTAATAATCTGTTAAGGTGAGTTCTACTTTACAGCTGCTATTCTCTTTGAGGCCCAGAGCTTCACAATGGAAATAAAAATCTACCACATGATGGACCACAATTATCACCCAGTAATCATATAAAACCCCAAATATCACGACTAGACGGCACATTTACTCAGTTTTATTTACTGCGTTTATTTCACTAAAAGCGTGAATGTGTGCAAAAGCTACACCAAAGCTTGCATTTTGCCAGCATTTTGTCTCATATTCATCTGCGGATCAATAATGCATGTTTCAATAAAACAGCCAGTTTTTTTCCTGAAAGCTTTCACACAGGGTTTGCTTTGGTCTGCTATCCTCTGGGCAGTTGCTTTGTTCTTCCTCAGCCACAGTGGTCACAGTAAGATGTTGCACTGTGCTGGTTATCACACAGAATGTTAGAAGGGTTTTGATCAAAAGGAGTGCGGCTGCTGGCAGTGAAATGGTTCAAGTACTTGTCAGTGAGGAGTGATAACTCATTATATCACAGACACAGCTAATATGTGCCAAATGCAATCCTGAACTACGCAGCTTCTTTTCCCTGAGACCCTTTATCATGTACAGTGGAGTAGATAGTGGTGGATATGGAAGCAAGGAATCTTGATTCCACACCAAAATTTGTAGATTTGTTTTTTTATTATCATATGCAATGCCCAAGACTTTCATCACATAGATTAAGTATTTTTAGTTGTATGTAAACAGATTTAGTCAAAACAGAACCTATTTAGTAAGTCTTTGTTATGTTACAAGACTTGAGATGGTAAAATACTGAAATATCCTGATCAACATTCATAATGTGTAGCATCATCACACCGGCAGTGCTGTGTATATCTGCAAGAGCAGTGATAAATCCAGTCACTAATCCACTACAACATCTCCTCTGAGACCTTATGGCTCCAACAGCTTGTCTACTCAGTTCACCTGAACTATTCGACTGACTTTCCTGCAGATAATACACTGATGAGCTGGTGGATGATTTATTTACGGACTTTCACTATTATTATATTTAAACAGAAGCTCAAATGTCAAGTTCGAGTGATTTAATTCAATAGTTTAGTTTCTTAGTTTCATGCTCTCAGTACAAGGGTGCATTTTTAACAGAGCAACAGCAAGGCTAAAAAAATCAGACCATCTGAAAAAGCTGCAATATAATTTAGACAGTAGCTGAATTGGCTTCCAACAGCTATAATTAAATAACAACCCATTAAATAACAATGCAAGACATCAATATGTGGCTACAGATTATTCTTTTAGAGTAACTTTTTTACTTACACTTCAGATCTTTTAAAAATCTAATCTAATTTTACTCTTTTTCCCACTTTTTTAGGAAACATTTTTTGCACAGCAGGTAAAGGTTATTGATATTAACTGCATGCACACAAAACTAACACTGCAAACATATATAAAATGTAAAGTCGGTTAATTACTGTAAGTTATAACCAGCAATGATTTTCAATTTAAGTTTTATTATGTTTGAATTGATTAAAATAATCACACCAACATCTTTAAATTGACTTACCCACAGTGCTGCAGCTAGATAACAGAGGACAAATGGTTGCCAAATTCACTCACTCGCTATAAAAATAGCCATGTGTTTGCAGAAAATACCCTGACCTGGCAACTCATGTACCTAAAAACTGTGGTAGATTAGAAGGTTAACATTAGCCCCTTTGCCATTAGCTTGCTAGCATTAGGTTATTAGCACTAATGTGTGAAAACAGCAGTTAATCAGCTTAAACCTGCAGTAACTGACCAGGTGTGTAAACGTGAACACCACATTATCATTATCACCTTTATATGATAAGCTGCTTCGCAAACAATCACCTATTTACACACCCAGCAGTTATAACACCACATTAGCATTAATTGAAACTCATGTCAAACTTGAGCCACATCTTTTAGGGTTAGTGGATGAAATATAATGAAGTCTATAACCATTTAGATCACTGAACCATGTTTTCACACACGTTTAATATGCATTTTTATAAAGATATAATCACATATCCTAATTGTAACGCGTCTCTACATGCAAACTGCCCAAGACAGCTTGGATAAGTTTGTTTTGTAAGCCAAATGTGCGTTATTACATCTGCTCAGAAGACACTGTGCGAGGCCATAATGTTCAGATCACAACAGAACATAGACAGTATGTGGTGTTCATGTAAACATGACACGTAATTCCTAACATAAGGACAGAATCATGTGATTGTGGATGGGCCTATGACACATGCAGGGAAGGATAAAGAATGGTATTTGAGCAACTGCACTTCATGGCCTTAGATATTTGCTCTGAGTGTCAGCTCGGTTTGTTTCTACTCTCTGCCTAGTGTGCAATAAACCCATAAGCGGACAAAAGATCACTACCATTAGCATCATTACCTGGTAAATGTTTTATGTTCACCAGCTCACCATTAAGTGTTCCTGCTGGAGGGATGCCAAGATAGAAGAATGCCCTGATGATACTTGTAGGCCAGTCTCGGCTGCCGATCAGACTGTCGCATCAGTATGCAAATTTAATACAAGTGGAAAACCTCCAAGGCAGGTATTGTAATAAATGCATATATATGTGTCATTTTCATCTTCACTGACAATGCAATGCAGGCAAAGACACTTGAACTGCTTCTTTTGTGTATTCTGTTGCTGGGTTACACGCTTTTGAAACATCTGATTTCAAAAATAATTTTATGTATTGCTGTCAATGCTGCAAAAATTCTATTCTTTATTTTATTTTCTTTAGAGCTCACCTTGGTTAAGATCTCCCGCCCACCAGCCCGTCTGCTTCAGCCATAACACAGGGCTAGAGCTGTCTAACCAAATAGCAAACTACTGCAGGGTCACAGTGGTAGGTCGGTTAGAAACAGCATGCCATAATATTTGCAACCTCAGTAGAATCTTTCCTTGTAAATAACAAACAATATATATGCCTTGTTAGGTTCTAGATGACCTATTGTATAATAATACTCCATAGATTAGGGCTGTAGCCAGGAACTTGAATACCCACAACTCCACCATTTGTCGTCTAGGAAATAATTTCAGACACCTCTGAATGGACGTGTCTGATCAAGCGATCAAGTTGCCCAAAATGTCCATCTACTTCACCGAGCTCATTCCACATGTGTACTTGGTTGTTTCATGATGTTGTTTCATTATAGATATGCTGTCTGTTGGACCCACACTTTATCCCCTATGTTAAGAACAATGGATAAAATTATTAAACCAGCACATGCTGCGTTTTTACATTTGTTCAGTCAAATTTACAATGGCACTTGTTTTGAAATTATGCCACTGGTATTAAATTTGCATACTGATATGATAGTCTGACAGCCAGCCAAGACTGGCATATCAGTATCAAGCAGCTCCTGGCTCTGGAAAGAGGTCTGTGTTGGTGGAGTATCAGTGGAATACCATCTGAGAGCAGCGGCCGACCGCTGTAGAATCTGCATATACGACTGAAACAGGACTGGCACGCCATCTGAAACTTTTTAATCTCGGTGCTGCTGTGCAGGTATTGCAGACCTGCTAATTCAGCCAGTCCAGGTATTAACTCTCTGTAGGTTTATCACTACAATCAATTCCTGTCACATTGTTTGTGAATGTTCATTTGATAGATTGTTGTTTTAGAATTGTGTTTAAACAGTGTTGCCTCTCTCTTGTAAAGTAATTTTTTGCCCAAGTTGTTCTGTTTTCACATTATGGACAAGTTTCTAGCCAACCATGAAAAGTACTTTTGTGCAAAAATTGCTTTTTACTTTCAGCATGTCTTTTTGTTTTACTGGGTGACTGGCTGTATATTAAGATCAATAGTAAAACAAATCTTTGTGAATATAAACTCAGTGAGCTCCAGCTCTCTTTATTTTTTACAGCCTGGAGCAAGATAGTTATTAAAACTCTTTAAATGCTGCGCTCTCATTCAGCTAAGTTCAAAACCAGCTACTTGTGGAGATGATTTAAATACATTTTCAATTGAAGGTCTCTGTTATGGTATATTCATCCTCTATCTTCTGCATATGATTTTCACTATAATGTGACCTTTTCTGTACAGAGAATGAAGTGATGTGAGGTGAGATGCAAACCTTCTCCAAAGAGGCTGCAGACCTCTGATGCATGTAAATGACCCTGACTAGTGGGTGCTGCCATCTCTGACTCACCACTGCAGGTGCTGTTGGTAGGAGACATGTTGTGATTGGGATTTCTCTCTATTAATCATCAGACATTCTGTACAAAGGTGCAGAAACAAAGGTTGCCGTTTTCAGAACGTAGACAGACTTTATGAGGCTAATTTCCACATTGTATGTCACAATTCATTCATAACTCCACTGTGTGTGTCCAGTGCTGCTGTGAGCTAACACATTTCCCACCGTTGCTGCTAATTTGCCTTCATTTCTTTTACGCATTTCGCCTGACTGCTCGAGCTTTAAAGTTACTACCACCCACCACTCCAGCTGATCTTTCCATTTGTGAACTGAGGACAGAAACATTGAAGACTCCTAAATAGATATAAAATATTCATTGGTTCATGCGTCAGCATTGCTGCGACGTGCATCGCATATTTCTACTGATGTTGCCTGGATGAATTCATATCTTTTATTCACTGGCAGCGAGGTCCCTTCCCCTCTAGATCAGGCTCAGCAGTTGTGCACTTTTTATCTCCCATAAAACATGTTTTTTCCGTTTACTTTGTTTTCGTCCTTCTCCCAAAGAAAAACATTAATTTACTGCGCTGAGCTGTATTTCCCTTATGTGTCTGATATAGTTTAAACTCTGCAGAACAGCTCATTGGTTTCTCCCTGCACAGTATAAACCAGATATACTGCTGCTGGCCTATTGAAAATGCACAATATGCATGCACTCCAGTTCTCACTTTCAAACTCACACTTTTCATTCAGCCCTCTTCTGAATAGCAAAGTCAAACCTTAAAGTTTCCCTCTTTCTCCTCTGTCATCTAAATTGACTCCCACAAGTGGTATTTTTCAGTGCATCGGCTCTGATGGATGAGCCTTCCAGATCTGTTTTTGTCAGCATAAATCAAAAAAAAACCTTGCGTGGCTGCATATTGAGCAGCCGCGCAAGTTTAATGCCAGTGCAGAGAAGAAGGAAAAGCAGGGCGGCGTCTTCTTGCCCCTCGGTTGGAGATTCATGCCTTTTCTTTTCTTTCTCTGCCTCCGACTGAAATTAAGATGATGGAGTGAGATAAAACATGCAGAATGAGGCAAACAAAATCAATATAAATCAATTAGTTCATGAAAGATGGGGAAAACAGTGAGAAATATGATTCTGTTTTCATTATTAAAAAATCAACTCCATATTGTAAATCCATATTCCTGTAACAATATACAGAGCAGCCTCCCTGATTTTATTGCCTTGCTACATCCCCTTAGGCCTCCGATGCGCACTTATTGTTTTTCTTTGTTATTGAAGAATTCAATTCGTTGTGTTTTTTAAGTTTTTCTCATATTTTTCTCTGAACTCCATCTGGTTCTACTTACAGTACATTTGTACTCCGTCAGATGGTTTCCAAGGGAACACTCTGGACTTCAATTAAACTGGGATCTGGATCAATCTGACCTTCTGCATAGCCATTCTCAGAAGATAACTCAGAGCTCACAGAAACCCACACAAATACACATAAACCTGATACCCTGGAGAACATTATGACATCAGATAACATCAAATGCAAATCTTGAGGCAAACGTGCATCATTATTTTTACTGTGAGGTTATTGAGCTGCAGCTCCAGGAGGTTGAGGATTTGAATACCAAGCAGTTTGATTAAAGTGCCACTGGACACCTGATAGATAGACACTACATGATTTTTCCTTCAGGTCGGCTGTTAACCATCTCCAAGCCCTGTGCCTCGGTGCTCTTTGATTTTCATAAAAGGAGGAAAGGTTTTCTTCAGAATACAGTTACTGAACAGAACCTATTCAGTAACTTTCAAACAGTATTATAAAAGGACAATTTTATACGTGAGCAGTATTTACAAGGTCAGCACCTTTATCTGGAAAGAGGTCTTATGTGCAATCGAGACGTGATCACCTCTGCTCAAGAGCGTGAATGTAAATCATAATGTTCCTCGGCCACTTCACCTCACAGCAGGAATTACATCATGTAGATTTTCACAGAAGAAGTAGGTCAGCCTTTATTTTAACCTCTTTATGGTGAAGCACTGCTTTGTTCCTCAAGAAAGAAAAAGTTAAGCTCCATATGCAACCTAGTAGCATAAAGGTGCGATCAGTGTAAGCACCTCCTCTTTGGAAAATAACCATTAGTCACCTCTACTTCGCTTATGGTGCTGTGTGTAGGAATCTATTCCTTGTTAAACCAGGATTAACAATGACAACATTCTCACAACAGCGAGGAGGGCAAAGGTCAATGTTATTGTGTCCTTGAATACATTCAACCAATCGTGTGTGACTAGAATATGTACTGTTTTATATGCCAGGCACATGTTGTGGGTTTACTGTATCCTATTAGGCTATCTAAATGTAGACCTCACATACACATTATAAATATCTGCAGTGTTGCTGCACAAAATCTCCTCTTTAACGTATTTTATGTTTGTACTTTCATGGGGCAGCTCTCAATCTCATTACATGTGATGTAATGACAATAAATGGCATTCTATTCTATTATTTGCAATCCCTCTGTGGACCTTTGAAACTTTAGGGCACTTTGGATAGTTGGAAAATCTCAGTGCGCCAGCAACTTTGAATCTACACTGAGAAAAAGTTGTCATTAGGTAGATAATCAAATGAAAAATAAAATGTGAACCTCATAATGGCACTGGAGGAAAAGTAAGTCATTATATACTGAGAACATTAATGTCTGTAAAACATTTGTGCCAATCCATCAATTATTTCACAGAATACATGAAAGTTTTGACCTACTGGTGGTACTAGGGGACCAAAAATGTCAGTATCCTCAGGAGACCTTGAATATCTGTAGGATCCATCCAAAAAACGCAAATGTAAACCCTCACAGTGGCTCTAGTGGGATAGTCAGGGATCACCAGTCATGTTTCATCCTTTGTAAAACATCATTGTCTCGTCTGTATAAAGTTTTGTGATACCTCATCTGAAAACTGTAAAGATATTTTAGTCAAAGTGTTTGGAAACTGAGTTACGTTTGATGATTTTTTCCTTATGCACTAACATTTCTTATTGTTGCAGATTTTTTATTTTTGCACTCTGGACTTTACATCTGCAATAATTAAACCTCAATCATACGCAACCTCAGATAGATCTTGTAATTTTTTCCGGTTTCATCTGTGTTGAAGTTCTTGTTTTGGCTAGAAAACAGATATTTCTATTGATTGATTAATTAATTATTTTTTATTCAAAAGTACTGACAATTGTTGTTTTGACTTCTCAGATTTGTATTTTTTTCTTTGTTAGATTTTAATATAATTTATTTATTTATTTATTAATCAAAGCACTGCCCTGAGCTGGCACAGTCTTATATATATGTCACAGTAGAAATCGCGATCCAGGATAATCGGCAATTGTCCTAGGACAGATTGCGATCGGAGTCTCTCCTAGGTCAAACTAAAAAATATAGAAAACAACAATATTCTTACAAATACAGCAAGAAAACACTCCTTTTATGATCAAATTAATACATTCCCATTTATGAGTTTATTATACCTATTTACAGTATTTACAGTCTATTCTGACATACTCCAACAGTATGTAGGTGGCACTTTGTTGAACATGGTAGTCCAGCTTTTCTTGCATCCCTAACCCCTAACCATAATTAAAAGACTTATGTCTTTAAGATTTAGTCTTGTATTGTTTTTTGTTATTGTCCTAGTAGAATCACTGTTTGTCCTAGGACAGATTGCCATCAGGATCTGTCCTAGGACAATCGGCGATTATCCTGGATCGCAATTTGTACTGTGACATACAGTATATACTGCATGAAACAGTGGGTACTTTGTGAGGGCAGCTTGTGTGTGAAAAAAAAGTAGGTATCTTAATTTTGCAATTAAGAAATCCCTTCAAGTTAGCCGCACAAAATCTTAGCAACCAAAGCTAAAAAGAAAGAAAGCTTAAGGTACCTCTGACTCTGAATCTTAACCTTGGCATGGCAGATCGGTGGTTAAAATCCCGGTCAGGGCACAGGTATCCAGTGAGGACCCTGAGGTAAGGTCCTTAATGCTGCCCCGCCTACCTACCTATGTACGTCACTTTGGATAAAAGCATCTGCTAAATGAAATTGTAGAAATAAACTGCTTAATCCTCTATAGGGTTGCGGGGGGGCTGGAGCCGCTCCCAGCCAACTCTGGTGAAGGCAGGGGACACCCTGGATAGGTCACCAGTCTATCACAGGGCTGCACAGAGAACAGACAACCAAGCACACTCACATTCACACCTACGGACAATTTAGAATAATCTAAAAGAAAAACAGACTTCTTTAATTATTTTTTGTTTTCATTTCATCCCATATTTGTTTTTCTGCTGTCATTCGAGGATCACATTTACTTTTCAGTTCCAGAAATACCATCTTCTCCTCATCTGATCTGCCTTCCTTCTCCACATTTGGTACAATCTGTACTTTTTGGGGAGATAACAGCAATCATAAACATAAACTAGTGGTCTACGCTGAGACTGTAGAATTTTACTGCTACTGTAAAATCTCTTTTGATGCAGTGATTGAATTTAGTAGGGAAACATTTTGTGCAACAACCTTGAGAAAAGTCAGTCAGCGAAGAAAAAAATTATATTAAACCTTAAATAATCTGACTTCTGGCTGCATATTTCAGATGGTTTTCTCCTCTCCTTCCAAGTAACAACATTCCACACTGAAAATTTCAAGCTCAGCTGCAAATTTCGGTTGTGCAGTAAAGCAGCCCTGCTAGTTTTTTAGGTGAATTTGCCATTTTAATGACGGTTTTCCACTAAAACAGCTCCATTCATCATCATTTTGCTGCGTCCTTCTCTTACCTCGAAATACAAACAAGCCAGAGTGTTTTTCTTCTTTCTAATAAAGTGCACCCAGACCATTAAATGGGCCAGCTAAGAAGGAAACTTAAAGTGTTTTGTGCAACCAGCTGGTGCTTTTTATGCTAATTTAATTCCATGTGGTAAAAAGCAGACTGCATTCACTTATGAGTTTCCTGTTTTACCTGTTTGGGATCTGTGGGACCAGAAGGAGACGTCAGTTCAATAGTAACGGGCCCGTCGTTTTGAATGTGGACCTGCATGTAGGCGCCGAACTTCCCGTCTGCAAAAACAAGACAAAGCAGCGGTGAGAAAAGAAGACGTCTGATCAGTCCGTTTCATCTGTTAGCACAGTTAAACGCTAAACACAAGTGGACAAGTGTTTCATCATCCTGCCTTTGAGACATTGGGGACAGAAGATGAAGGGGCTGTGCGAGGACAGTAAGTTTCAGCTTAAATGTTCTCCTTTCTTGCAGCGGGTCCTCGAGATTAATGACACCATCTGCACAATGAAGCCGTGGGCCGCGACGGAGAAGCGCTGCATCATCGTATTTCCTCTCTGGAGGGGGGGACTAATTAGGAAGCCTTATGCCTCCCTTGCTGGGACAAGGTGTTCTCCGCACCTGCTCCCCGGTGGGCTGACCCAGTTCGCTGCCACCGTCACCGCCAGAGCGTCACAGCACCGATAATCCACCGCCTGAACTGCTGCACCGAGATGGCAATTAAATAGCAGGGGGACGGCTACGAGTGGGCGGTGATAACGGTGACCCTCGACACTTTTGTTTTTAATTAGCTCCAAATAAAGTAGCTGCAAGTGTTTAGCCTTGTTGTCCAGCGACCTCCCGAGACTCTACTCTGTTTTTGACCTCCACACTTTCCACCATGACCCTTCAAACTGGGACTACTTTTCAAAACATCAACTCTTTAATATCTGTTCTAAGGCTGACGATAAAGAATGTTTAGGGAAAACGCTGAAAGAAAATTCGTCAGTAGAATTGAGACCAAATCACAAAAAAGCACAAAACACCCTTAAATGCTCACTTAAATATTTAAGGTTAGCTTCGTTTTAAACTTAAGAAAACCCTTAAAGTGAGTTGCACAAAAGACTTCAGGAATCAAAGTAAAGAAAAGAACTGTTTAAGGTACCTCTGACTCTATCTTACCTGCAACATGAGTGAGTTTATGAGGGTTGTTCAGACTCCTAGAATTAATTTAAGCTGCAATTTCCTCCCACATTTGTTGTTTCTGCTGCTATTTGTGATCAGATTTACTTTGTAGTTTGTGATCATTTTTACCAATTCCTCCTCTGACCAGTTTGCTTTTCTTGTCTCCTTTTCATCCGTCACTTTTTTCTAGCTATGGAGCAACTTTGTGAGGCAGAAACAGGAACTTGAGGCCTCTCTTTAACCTTAACCTAACCCTTTGACTTCCACATTTTCACCATGACCCTTCAAACTGGAACTCCTCAACATCTGATCTGAGGCTGACATTCGAAAATGTTTATGAAAAGTGCCAAAAGGGGGAAAATCATCAACTGAATTCAGACTAAATTTTTTATTTTTTTTTTAAATGGCACCAAATAGTCTTGCAACAAATCTCTTTTCGACCTCCAGGTTTTTTTTGTTTTTTTTACCATGACCCTTTGAACTGTTAGGATTTATTATTTTTATAAAGGCACTGTTAGCTTAACTGCTGGCCTGACCATGTGTTTGATCTTAAACCAAGAGTGATTGGTCACTAGCAGCTGTGCCTAGGGACTGAGGGGCCACATACTGAAGGGACAAGACAGGTCAAAACCGGATGAGCACAACCGCTCACACAAACACACATACATGATATATTTTAGTTCTGAAAGCTAGAGAACTCCTTGTTTGGAATTACAGCCAGCTCCTGTCTTTTTTTTTAAAAAGCAGTAACAAAATCACTTGGGACTTGTTCTTCAGGGCCACCTTGTAACTGATAACTCTGGAACAGATAACTAATAACAGACCTCGACTAGCCAGAGATATCTCAGAACTGTCCCTTTTAAGACAAAGAAAGAAGCCAGTCAGGGAAAACATGCATGGGGGGTTGTTTTCCTAGGTACGACTGAAGATGACTGGACGAAGCTGAGCGCCAAGAGATAAGGACGTATCTGCTGCGCCTACAAAGGATGAGCTCATGTTTAAACTGCTGCTCTTCCCACCTTTTTTGTCACCATACTGAATAAATACTGTTGACATGTTCCAACTTGACTTTTTCTGGGAGGGTTGTTCCGAACAGATCAGATCAGAAGAAAATGCACAAAACATCCTGTTCTACTTCATGTTATCTCTTTTTCTCCATGACCCTTCAAACTGTGACTATCTTTTAACTCTGGCCTCACAAAATCATGTTATACATGTAAAATATTTAGGAAAAACACCCAAAAGGGGGAAATTCATCAATAGAATTCAGACTACATCAGAAGAAATGCACAAAACACCCTTAAGTGTTATGGTTTCCTTAAAATGTTCACTCGAGTATTTAAGTTTTGCTGCTTATCTAGGTCTAACACTTAGAAAAACGCTTAAAGTCAGCTGCACAAAAGTTCTTAGCAACCAAAGTAAGGGGAGAAATTGTTAAAGTACCTCTGACTCTGTCTGAACTGCAACGTGGTCACGTTTATGGCCATAAATGAAGAAAATAAACAGACTTTTCTTCCCACATTTGTTGATTCTGCTGTTATTTGTGGATCAAATTTGCTTTTTAGTTTTTGCTCCTTGTAAACTACAAACTGGGTATCAGCTTCTCAATACCTGATCTAAATATGTTTAGGAATAACACCAAAAATTAGACAGATTTAGACTAAATCTGGAAAATAAAATGCAAAAAGGAGGACACTAAGTTATCATTTCACCCACCCTTGATGAGCTCTGGCTTGTAGGTGCTCCTCATGTTCTCCAGGATGCTGTTGTAGAAGGGCTGGGCCAGTTCTGCAGGCATGGCCAAGTGGAAGTCCGGCTTGTTGCCCTTCAGGACGCACTGCAGGGTGAACTGGCTGATGCACAGGACCTCAAAGTCCCGGTCCATGACACTCTTGGTCCACGCTCGCCCGTTCTCATCCTCGAACAGCCGCAGGTTCAGGATCTTACGTACTCTGAAAACACAAAGTCAGGAGCTGTGAGGAGGCGGATTCTGATCAGTGCTATCAATATTGGAATAAAACGTATTAATTCACCACCAGGATAGCTGGTCAGAGCTACAGTATCATGTTCGGTAATGCAGGATTCATAAGTAAAAATCATGCTTACTTTGCTAAACTGTAAGTCTGCATCATTTAAGTTAATTATTGTTGGGTTGTATTGCAAGCTTTATATGGTGTAGTAAATAAAAGTGATTCAGAGATTTGATTTTAAACAAATTACACAAACTATGTAGCACTGAATTGTGAAGTTAAAATGTTTGTTTTTTTAACATTTCTGTGCTCAGGATTTTTGGGTCGGGTCAGAAATCCTTACTCAGTCACGTACTGGAGACATACTTAGCAAGACCTTCCCCTTTTCTGTTCTTTTAGTTTAATTTTGAATGTTTTTACACAGTTATAAACATTTTAACGCGTGTTATCTATTATGGAGACTAACCTAATTACTGTAATATTACAGCTAGACACTTTTTAAGTTACGGTACTTTAAGAAGCTCAAACTATGAAATATTTGTCATTTTGGGATAAAAAATAAATAAATTTCAAAATACATCCAGGCACACTGAACTCTAATTTAGCTTAAAATATAACTGCCACGTCTTTATATGATGTTAAAATCTAAAATTCTAAACTAAATTCTAAACTTGGGGCAGTGGTGGCCTAGTGGTTTGTGAAGCGAACTTATAACCGGTGGGTCGCCAGTCCGAGCCCCCGGACTGGCAAGATGTTGAGGTGGGAAAGTGAGCGACCGCTTGTCCCAGTCACCACCACTGTGGGCCCTTGAGCAAGGCCCTTAACCCCTGACTGGTCCCCGGGCACTGCACCGCGGCAGCCCACTGCTCCTAGTATGTATATTTAAGGTTAACTTTGAATAGGATGGATCAATGGCAGAGAAGGAATTTCCCCAAGGGGATCAATAAAGGTTAGATTATTTTTCTACTTCTTAGGCACTGCATTTCTTATGTGATGTCGTTTGTTTTTTTCAGAGCAATATCTGGCTCAAGAATTTCTTTCGGGAATATCTTGTCTTAAAATCTTAATTTCTAAACTAACCAGAAACTACAGCTGTCAAATAAATGGTAGTGGAGTAAAAAGTCATTTCCCTGAAGTAGAAAGGGTCATTTCAAGAAAACACTCATGTAAAGTAACCT
Source organism: Chromis chromis (assembly GCA_900302755.1). Classification (NCBI taxonomy): domain Eukaryota; kingdom Metazoa; phylum Chordata; class Actinopteri; family Pomacentridae; genus Chromis; species Chromis chromis. The sequence goes on along the minus strand of OMNN01103729.1, from coordinate 1,623 downwards.
TAAATGTGTACTTCTAAACAGTATTTGAGTAAATGTACTTAGTTACTTTAAAGTCAGACTGCATGTTTCTACACTCACATGTAGTCAGCATCCTTCTGGGTGTCCTCCACTGAAATACCGAGCAGCACACACAGTCCACGTCCTATTGAACTGATCTGCTCCTCTCCCACTGCAGGAAAACACAAGAAGGTGGATGAGTCACACTTTAGACTCTTTCAAGGACTAATGACGGCAATTTAGTTCTTCGTCTTCACAGCTCTGAGGTGTGATTGGGTTCATCATCCTGCTGCAGTGTGAATCCTTCTCCGCAAAGATGCAGCATACTTATACACACCCCTCTGTTACTGCTGCTGATCAGGACTTTGTAGCCCACTGCAAGAGTTTTGCCTTGTTTTGTCGAGATGTTTTTGCTGATTTTGCAGAGTGAAATCCAGTTTTAATCCCAGAGCTGTCATTGCACTTAGCTCTGCCACACTGGCCAATATAAAAATGCAATATTTTGATGGACAAACTGCAATATTAGGTGCGGCACCTGTTTACTATTGTATACCTCCCTTTTGATAGCATTTTTCTACTATGTTACTTTATTCTTATAAAGATACATGAATAGGTACTTAAAATATGTAGTAATATCCAGCATTAAAAGGAGCTTATCAGATGGCAGGTCACCAGGGTCCAAGGTCTGTAGTTCAAATAAAATCACCAGAGAGAATACTTTCTGCAAAATCTTATGAACCTCCAGGCAGAAAGAATTTAATAATGCAAATGTAAAATATATGATAGTGATGTGCCTCAGAAGACCCACAATGTCTCCAGAAGATTTGGTTTAGTGTCTCCTTTGAGCTGAGGTAATGAAATATCTAACAAAACTCTGCATAAAACTGAACTTGAAGCTTCCTACTGTAACTCACATAACCTCGGGAGTTTTCCCTCTCTTTCCCATTTTTGTTTCAATCAATCAGATTTTATTTATAAAGCACTTTTCATACTAACAAAAATGCAACACAAAGTGCTTTACAGATAATAAAAAATGCAATAAAACAGTACAAACAACCCCCACTCCTACCCCAACCCCTCAGTCAAGTTATCAATAAAAGACTCTAAAATAAAGGGAAACTGAGGAAACACTATCTTATTAAATACATACAATGTTAATGTTAATGTCAGTGAGTAACATTTTGTTTGTTGTAGACCAGTGTTTTTCAACCTTGGGGTCGGGACCCCACATGGGGTCACCTGGAATTCAAATAAGGTCGCCTGAAATGTCTAGTAATTGATTTTAAAAAATTACTGATAAAAATATTTTTTTAACTAATTATTATTCCTTTTAAAATTAAAACAACACACACAATCTTAAACAACTGTATTCTATACTTTCTTTCACTTTCTCGAATATAAATCTAGTTCAAATAAAATGCAGCATTTAAAAATATCTGAGCTGGCGCTTCCTGATTGAAGGCCGAGATCACCTGACTTTACAGTTACCACTACTTCAGTTCCCTTGCTTCAACCTGACACACAAACTTGAACAAGAAAAAAAACTTCAACTCCAAAATTTGTCATAGAAAAAAATGTCTTTATTTTCAATGACAAACTTTTTTTTTCAATGACAACCTATACTGT
>OMNN01103728.1:0-15380 GCA_900302755.1 Chromis chromis | reverse complement strand
ACTTCTTTATCTGTTAACCCTTTAAGTCAGTGTTTTTCAACCTTGGGTTCGGGACCCCACATGGGGTCGCCTGGAATTCAAATGGGGTCGCCTGAAATGTCTAGTAATTGATTTTTTTTAAAAACTGATAAAAATATATTTTTTAACTAATTATTATTCTTTTTAAAATTAAAACACCACACACAATCTTAAACAACTGTATTCTATACTTTTTCACTTTCTCGAATATAAATCTAGTTCAAATAAAATGCAGCATTTAAAAATATCTGAGCGCATCTTGATTGAAGGCCGAGATCACATGACTTTACAGTTACCACTACTTCAGTTCCCTCGCTTCAACCTGACACACAAACTTGAACAAGAAAAAAAACTTCAACTCCAAAATTTGTCATAGAAAAAAATGTCTTTATTTTCAATGACAAACTTTTTTTTTCAATGACAACCTATACTGTCTCTGTTTTAGCTCCATAAGAAACAAACTGTTGGCGTTTTCCAAAGATGTGAAAAAAAAAAATTTGTTGACTTTCTGTGTGACCAGCAGAAAATGTGCCTTCTTGCATATGTAACGGACATCTTTGATCAAAAACTAATTCTAGAAGAAGAAAAAAAACGTCTCTGGGGTCGCCAGAAATTTGTGATGTCAAAATGGGGTCACGGACCAAAGAAGGTTGGGAACCACTGTTGTTGTAGACACAGTTTTGAGATTGTTTTTCTTGTTTTAATTTCACGTAAATTCATATTCATAAGTCTATGTTTGATCTTCTTTTCCTTCTCCTTATATTTGTATTTTTCGTTTATTTAAAAATCAAAGAATTTTGCAGAAGTCAATTCAGGTTTTTGCCTTGCAGAATTCTTGTTTCATCTTGTTGACATTAGAGTCAAAAGGTTTTCACAGAATGAATTTTGAATGTCACTTAATCGCTCCTGAAATCATAAAACACTGTCAACAGCCAGAAAAAAACTACATTTTTGCCACATTATTAGAAATAAAATGTTGTATTAACAAATCCCTCTGCAAAAACTTCCCGGTCCCGGTCAGGAGTAAAACTGGAAGGTTTGGTGCATGTAAGAAGAGCTGAAGGGAACACTTCTTGTGTAAAGTATGGGGGTGGGGAGAATCAGGTAAGTGCCTTTAAGTACATGTATTGTAATTAAACTCTGCAACTGCAAATAGACAGTTAAAAAGCATGTTTTGCCTTAAGTGTCTCAGTCAACTGGGAGAAATGCTGTTATGAAAGATAACATTTTGTTACAGAGACGGAAGAGTGGTTCGGTCAAATGTTAAATCAGTTTGTTAAACTGCTGCTGTTGTTGTTTCCAGTCAGAAGCAGCACAGACTGACAGGTGATCGGCTAAATGTCATCAATGTCGCCGTGGACAGCAGCCAGCGGTCGGTCCGGTCACCCAGCTGTCACTACAACAGACTGTCTCGGTATTAATGCGGTGAAATAACCTCCACGGGTTTCTTCGGAGCTTCACCACCCAGTTAGCAGCGCTGTAACCGGCTCAGTTCAGCTCAGAGACGCGCCTGCCTCCGCCTCGTTCATTTCAATGCTAATGCTAACCCAGCTAGCTCAGTTAGCACGTACAGTTAGCGGCGTTAGCGGCTGTTGGCCTCGGTTTAGGTCTACTTTAAAACCGTGCCACCTTGTCCCGGGCTGAGTCTTACCTGTCACGCTGGCCTTGGTGACCCGCTGAACGATGGCTTTCATTGTTGTGGTTGTTTTGAGGAGCACGCTGTCACAATTTCCGGGTACCCGCAGCGTGGACGAGCCGACGTCGCCCTCTTGTGGCCGGAGCCGGGAACGCGCATGCTCAGCTTCTACCGGAAGCTGAGCATGCTAAGCCTACTCTTTAGACTGAACTACATTTAGTCGGAGAATTCATTTAAAATATAGAAAATCAACTAAATAACTTTATTTTTTAAAATTTGTAGGCTATAAATGAAGGCTAACTGATATAATAATCGGAAATAAACAATATAAAAAACTAGGAGTTGACTAATTATTATATATTAATTATGAGTAACTTAGGGAGACCGACGTTTAGCGTATTTTTTATAATTTCAATAAATAAATAAAAAACAGATCACTCATCGTCTATTATTTATGACACCTTCAACTTCATATGAATGTGGAGTTCCAGTGATTCGAACCTATTCATAAAGCAACAGCTGGAACCTGACTTACTTAAAACTCTGATGTCAAAGTCCTGCAGTTCTTTTTGCTGTTGAAGTGTATTCCAGTTTTAAAGAGCTCTCTAAGGCCTTCAGGGGAAAGGTTTTATTTTTATTTTTAAATATCTCCAAAACATTTTAAATAAATTATTCCACTGTGAGGAAAAAGAGTCTACAAGTGGTGCAAATTTCAAACAAGTTTGTCCAGGACCAGTAAATTCAGCCCAAGAACAGAGATGCAAAAAGAGACTCCAAGAAACCGAAAATGTCATCCCAAGACCTGCAGCTGTTGAAAGAGATCGTTTGACCTGCAGTGGAGGCATGACAGAAAAGAAATCTTTGTCAAACTACATTTTCCAGTTAACATACAGGTAAAGAGAAGTCAGAATAATGTGCTCCAGACAAATTAATTAAATATTAATAGACATGTTTGATGATCTGGAGAAGAACCTCAGACAAAAGCATGATGGTGAAAATGCTCTGGTTTGGTTGCAGACATTGATTTATGAATCCTGCATCATATCAAAGAATGCGTGAAGATAATGTGAGGCCATGTGTCTGAAAGTTAGAATAGAATAGAATAGAATAGCATGCTTTATTGTCATCATACATGGATCATGACGAAATTAAGGATAGCTGCCATATTAAGGTGCATTGAGAATACAAAAGTAATAAACATAATAATAAAAACAATATACAAGTGAGTAAAAAACAATATACAAGTGAATATGAATATATATAAAGTTGAACATGAGACTGACTTTTCAGCAGAATAATGACCCAAACACACAAACAAATCCAGCAAGAAACAGCAGCTTTATACTAAAAGGTATTTGTGTTATTTAGTTTTTGTCTGAGATATGTTATCACATTAAGAAAAGCTTATTTGTAAATGACAACATTAAGATCAGCTGCTACAGGTATTACAGTATAGTGACGCCTGTGATCTTCAGAGAAAAGAAAAAAGAAGAGGCTTGTTGGCACAACTGGAAAAGCAAGATTTATTTAAACAACATTAGCATTTGTGGCAAATCGATAACACTTTGGTTGACATGGAAATCACTGTTAACAGTTTAATATTAATAATTAGATATCTGTAATCCACTCCCATCCCAACACAGCAGCAGCTCCGTCAGACCAGGACATGTGGAGACGTTTCTGTGGTTTCATTCATAAATTATAATCATGTCCTCACACAAATACATCCAGATTTACTCGACAGCGTCCTTTGCTGCTACTTGTCTCCAGATTCACCGGTGAAGGATTTTAAGAAGTTGTAGATCCTCGTGCTGTACGGGACAAAGTCTTTCTTGTAGATGATGATGGTTTTGGAGTGAGCGGTCTCATACACAACCTGGTTGGGATTCTCTTCCACCTCTTCTTCTTCTTCTTTTTTCTCTAAGTTGGAGGAAAAAAATAAAAATGTATTAAGTTACTGTGACTGATATCACATCAGAGTGAACCGAGTCAAGGAAATATGGAACAGCTGCAAAAGTTACCACAGAATAAATGAATGGGACTAGTTGATACTGACATGGAACTAGTTGTATATGTTTACTGCAACACACTTTAAGATTATCCTGTTTTTACTACTCACAAATACAGGTACAGTCTCTAAATAATATTGTATTGTGACTACAATATTTTACACTACGCTGAAGTCAAATAAAAGTCTGTGGTTTGTTTCTCAAAAGTCTGTGAGATGACATATGTTGTGAATTTCCATTCCATCCATTATCTGTACGCCGCTTAATCCTCTGCAGGGTCGCGGGGGGGCTGGAGCCTATCCCAGCCGATTTAGGGCGAAGGCAGGGGACACCCTGGACAGGTCGCCAGTCCATCGCAGGGCCACACACAGGACAAACAACCAAGCACACTCTCATTCACATCTACGGACAATTTAGAATAGTCAATTAACCTCAGCATATTTTTGGACTGTGGGAGGAAGCTGGAGTACCCGGTGAAAACCCACGCTGCACTGGGAGAACACATCTTCTAGCTGTGAGGCGACGGTGCTAACCACTGAGCCACCGTGCAGCCCATGCTAATATTTATATATTAGTAATAAAAACAAAGCATAGCTGAAGTCTCATTAGTTTTTCACATACATGGTCATGAGCAAATTAGAACATGATGATGACACTATATGCAAAATTCAGTAATCAACAAAGTTATTATAATTCATCCTGATGGGAACAATAAAGGTAGACAAACTCTGCCTGATGTCCTAAACAGCTGTTTTGAAATCAGTGTGGTGACTGGCATCGCCATCTCGGCAGTGCCTGACTCCACCTAACTTTAAGCAAACCCAAAAAATGAGCAAAGAGGTGGAGCAGGAGTAATGCAAACATCTCTGAGCCATGCACTGTCCTATGACGGTTGCAACCTGCCCACTTAAAGCAGTCAGCCCCTTAACGATGCATCATTTTAAGTCTTAATACAATTTAAAAAGATTAGTTATATAAAATGTTACCACCACACAGTTGTGCTGAACAGGTAAATTAGCCTTAGAGACAGGAATCACTTTTTGTACCAGGCTTTAAACACGTTTATTTCTGCTGTAAAGTTTTATTTTTACATGGAGTTCTATGGGGATTGACTCATTTTCGGAACCAGCCCCAAGTGGCCTTTCAAGGAACTGCAGCTTTTGGTACTTCCCTAATTGGTTTTATTTTTCAGCCCTAGATGTTGCTACTTGGTACAATGCACACAAATTCCTTTAAATCTTTTTCGTAAATGACTCCAAACTCCAAACGTGAACCTCCTGGTGGTACCAAAGTCAGGATACATCCCTCAGAGGTCATACATTTTTGTGCAAAATTCCACAGCAATTAATCTAATAGTTCTAGAGACATGATACCAATTTGTGCCTGTTGGGTTTATAATCTTTCTCTGGTAACAATGGTAACTGTAGTACCACCATATAAGTAGTTTTTCTATTCAGTGTGGGGATATGTTGCAGAATTGAGTCCAACAAATGGAAAGTGAGATGTTTGGACTTACTCAGTGTGTGCGTCATCATGGCTAGAGTGCAGCAAGTCAAAGAGCTGAGTCACTGAATTCAAGCTGCTTGATTGATGTGTCTAACAAGTAGGCATGTTGAGGATGGTTGCTTTTAAAGCTAAGGTAGCAATCTTACCATGCATACATTTTCATTTCCACATTTGCAAAGTGCAGTTGACATTCACAACTGATTGACTTAAATGATCAAACCAATATGAGACATTTGATTTGATCTAGAAACAAGTTTTAATACTTATTTAACCCCATACTACACACTATAGGATTTTTCCGCAAAAGAAATCTATGCCTATAAAATATAAATGATGTGGTTTTTATATTGCTGCTACTCTGCATAGCAGTCACACATTTCAAACTACCATTTGCAGTCTATAATGGACTGAAGTGGTGGTGTGAGAGTTTGGGCACTGTGCAGTATCTTATCTTCTCATGATTTCTAAGATTTTTGTTGACTTAATAACACACTGGTTGTATTACACTTCACTTATCCTTGTTTGCTTGATGTTACACACCTGCCAATCCAGCTAATGCAGTTCTATTAAATATAAGTCCATGGAAGTTGTCTTGACATATTTGGTCAAGAAAACATTTGATCCTCTTTGAAACAAATAAATGTGACATACTTTAATAACACAATAAATTAGCATAAATATCAATAGTGATGTAATATTCTTCAAAAGTAGGAAAATAACTTCTTGTAAGCATTTTGCATAATTGTCCATCAGTCTCTGTTGGCTTGTTTAAATTTCTGACCACTTTTCCATGCAAAATTCTTTCAGTTGCAAACTGTTTGAGGGTTTTCTTGTATGTACTGCCCATTTCAAATCCCCCCACAATATTTCAATGGGATTCAAATCTGGCCGGCTTATTTCTAGGCCATTCCATAACCCTCAAAGACTGCGAGCTGCCCAGCCCCTGAGGCAGCGAAGCAACCCCAAACCATAACATTTTCACCACCATGCTTCATCGCTGGTATGAGGTTCTGCTCCTAAAAAGCAGCCTTTGGTGTGTGCCAAATATGTCTGTTACTGCGGCCCAACAACTCTATCTTTGATTCGTCTTTGCTTGTATGCTCTTTGGCAAACTGTATTCTTGCTCTAATTTCTCCCTTGTGGACAGCAATGGCTTCTTCTTGGCACACCACACACGCAGGTCTAATTTGGGCAATATCTTTCTGATTGTAGATCAAGACTTTGACACCAACAGTTGCAAGAGTTACTTGCAGATCCTGTGATAAAGGTTTTGGGGTACTGAGAGACTATTTTGCATCTAACAGTTTGCTCTCGAGCTGAATTTGCTGAAGCGGCCAGACAAGGACAAATTATGAGTCGTTTGAAATCTGTGCCAGTGGAAGATGATTGTCCTCAGAGTGGAATGATATTTCAAATTTTTTAAATCCCTCGCCAGACTCATCGGCATCCACAACCTTTTTCCTGAAGGCCTTGGAGAGCTGTTTAGATGTTGGCATTATGACACCAAACACTTCAATAGCAAAAAGAACACCAGACCCCAGAGGTCAGAGCTTTAAATAAGACAGGTTCTCCCAGTCGCTCCTTAAGGCGGTTCTAATCATTCACACCTAATCTGGAACCCATTTTTTGAAGGTGTGATAAATATGCTTAATTTATCCATGTGACCCTAGAATGGGAAACTTTTTGATAGATTTATTGGTAGTAAGGACTTAGCAGAGGAGTTTTAATTGTGAAAATGACAAAAAAATAACTCAATTTTCTGTGTCGTTTATTTCAGTATATCAGCTTTATCTGTAGACACTGTTTCCAAGAGGATCACATCTTTCCTTGTTCAAATATGCTCAAAAAAAAGTCAACAGTGTCTGTGGGTTCTAGTGTATTTTTTCACATGACTGTATATCACATCCACATTTATATATTTTCTTCTCTCTCACTAATGTGTTGTCTGGAGACATCACTCACTTAGAAATAGTCTATATTATAGCAATTTTTCAAATTAATGACATAAGTAAGAAAAAGGACAGTAGAATGGGAAACTTTGGAATTAACAGATATGGAGGACAGAGCAGAGGTGTTTGGAGAGCAGCAGAATCACTTTGCTCTCTGTGATGATGCATCACAGTAGATATGATATGTATTATGTCAGTTGTAATAAATGTAGAAGCTTTTCCAGGCCATTTGCTCCCAGAAGAGGGCTTCGGTCAGGTAGCAAGTAGCTCGCATTACTTCACTGCACTTATCAATAGTGAATAAAATTTATTGTTGCATATGAAATGAAATCCTGCCTTAAGGTTCCAGAAAAGCAATTGGTTCAAAAGCTTTCCGAGGCAAAATGAGACTTAACTTGTGAATAGAAAATAGTTTAACAGCCTTAATGTGACCACACAGGACTCTATCATTTCTCCAGCAGCCCTCTGTCCTCTCAGCAGCAGCAGCAATGTTACTGGGTGCTATTACAAATTTCAGCTACTCCCATGGATTCATACTAAGTTGGTTTTAGAGGAAACAACACACATGTTTGTAATACATTTCTGTTCTTGTGCTCACTTACATTATCCAGCAGCTCTTTACAGTCTGCTCAACATGCCAGCAAATTGTCTTCACTTTGGGTCTACACAGCCTACAATTTTGGACCATCTTGTACACGAATACTTTTGTTGTGTGTTTGTATTTCTTGTCTTTTTAAAATGCTGTTTTCAAGTCATTATTATTGTTACATCCACCAAATAGACTATGCTTTCACATTTATGCTTATGCGTTTATTTGTCAGCAGGATATTACAAAAGTGACTCCACAGATCTCTAAAATTTGAACAAACAAATGATCGAGTTTCGAGGTGGATTGTGCCACCATGTGGTCACTTCCAAGCTCATAACCCTTGAACTGTGAGGCCTAGAAGCAAAGCTGTGTTTCCCAGATTTGCTTGCTTCAAGATTAATATTTCAGTGTTTCAGTCTATTTCTATATTTGGATGACCACCCAAAAAAGCTATTAACTTGTTCTTGTTCTTGATGTGTGGACAGCAGACAGAAACACTGCACAGCTTTTGCCTCCACACTCAGAATTTCTATTAAAAAAAGAATACACAGGGAAATTTAAAGAATGTCTTAAATAATACAAAATATCTAATAATGACTTCTTGAAATCACTGCAGGTTATTTCTACTCTTTGAAAAGTTATAAGAAAAATCATATTATGATGAGAATCAGCTGACAGTGTGATCAGACGAGAGTTCATTGTGTAATAATTAACATTTCTGAGCGACTGGGAAGCAGACTTCCACAAAACATTAACCCCATGAACATTTCACACACAGACAAACAAATTAATTGTGCTGCTGATGAATACCTGTCATTAATGGCCCAGGCAGTATGTTTGTCTGCAAGGAAGTGACTCATTGATTGTTTTTTAAAGACTTTCTAAATATGCCTCGCGGGTGGAGCCAGCATGCTCCATTTCTCAGCGCAATCAAGGACAGACGTCCAAGATGGCCCAGACTCTGTGTATGGAAGTCATCCTGCCTTCATTTGGAGATGAATGATAAGCTGTGGAGTGTTGTTCACAGCCACGCTTGCTCATTGCAGCAGACACGGGTCACTGATCATTTTGTTTCTGATTGATCAGACTCATTTTCTGCTCTCCTTTCCAGGAACTGCAGATATCTGCCCTCCCAGTAAAGTCAACTGTGTTGACAAAGCACTTGGTAAGAAACAATCTTCCTTCATTTCTTTTCTCATTACAATAGACTCCCCCAAAGGGAAATGGAAACACAATCAGTAAATATGATAAGCATTTTTTTTTTCTGTTATACAAATACCTGGAGGTAGACTGGATATTTTTAAATGGCTTTTCTTCATTGTGATTTAGTCACTTTAGAGCTTGATGGCTCTGCTGCTTCCATTGTTGAACTGTTAATATTAAACCTACACTTCATTCCTGCGTATCTGCATCCCCCACCCTCACCCTTGACTCTGACCTCACTCCCCTCACAAAGCAGATAGCGTTACTGAACCTCGGCTTCAAAGGCATTCCAGTGATTTTTTTTTTTATTGGCATGACAGACATATAAGTACAATTATCATTTCTCAGCTGAATAAGCCTGAAATTTAATTATGTCTCTCTTCACTGAATTCAGACCCTGTTTAAAATATGGCTGAATGAAATCTTAGATATATCTTACATGAATGGTGCATATTCATGTGGGTCATATTCCTGAATCAAATGGTGTGAATAGATTCACCCTCCATGAAAGGTAATACATTAAAATATTATTTATATATTTATATTGTAAGGTGTTTTGTTCCCGTATCTGGCAGAGAATATATGCCATCATGCTCCTGCATACAAATAACCTAATTGTTAGAGTTATAAAATACATAAATCATCAAATTATAATTACTGCTTTCAGTGCTCACTCTACCCGTTTTTGTCTGGACTGAATGCATGTGGAATTTAAAAAGAGAGATTGGGAAAAGCTATTTACTCTCCTGTGAATGTGCTGTTTAAGGATTATAAATATATATTTGTTAATGTGCGAGCAATCGGTGCCTACATGTTAATTGGGTGTAACGTGCCAAACCTCTGGAGCACTTTACCATTTATTCTTTGACCAAATTAATGTTAACACCATCACTATAGTTACTGTCTATTAGACATTACGGTTAGATTAAGACATCCTTTTATTGAGTTGCTCAGAGTGATGTTGTTCTGTTATGTCATGGGATATGTTTCTAATATGGCAGAGACTAATGCTAGAGAAGTGTATAAAAACTTGACATGAACTGGAAATGTATCCATTGTAAACTATTAATGATAGATTTATTTGTTAAGGCTGTAATGAATTTGTTAAATTAATTAGTTAAATCAAAATTAACAGTACGTCTGGAACAAACATTAACTAATATAATACACACACACACACACACACACACACACAAAGTTTAAAAAAGCCACACAACAAAAGCCCTACTCATCCGTATATCCATTAAATCAGCACACAGTTATGTGCATTTGTGTTTACACCATGGTCACTTAGTAAAAGAAATGTATATAATCATTCTTAAGAGATTTAACATGAATAGAATGTTTTTTTTTTATTGTCATTATACACAAGGTACAACGAAATTCAAAACATCTAACATTATGTATTCCTAAGTTGCTGTGGTTGCCTGCAGTCTATAGCTTGTGTATTCATTTCGATAAGTGGTTGAAATGTTGACTGGATCTATTTTTGAAGTGTCTTAAATTAATGAGATGTACCAACTGATTTGAAACACATCTTTTCTGTGCGGTATACAACAGAAGTGAGTACACTCCTGTGCAATATCACTGAAATCTTAAAACATTCAAATCATTCAAATCTGTAGTTGGCATATAGAGGATTTCCTCTTATGAGCAACCTAAAACAAAGATCATGTTGAAAATATAGGCCCTGGAGTAGAAATTCAATGAAAAAAATAAAAGTGAATACATCTGTGATCACTGACAGACAAGTTAAAAGACCTGTGATCATTGGAACAAAACCTCCCAATTAGCCTAACTACATAAAATGTTCTGTGAAAAACAGGACTTGGTCAGTTTTGGACATATGGGCTGTATCTAATCTGCTCATCTGCCTGATGGCTCCAGATGGAAAGGAATAGTCAGAGGATCGGAAAAATCTGATTGTGAGTCATCGCAAAGATGAAAAAGGATACAGGAAGATCAGTGATGAACTAAAAATCAGCTGAAACACAGTTGCAACAGTAATCAGGAGGTATAGATTTAGCTGTAGCAACACTCGTCAGAGACACAGAGGCGTCGTTCTAAAATGATGCCACGGACAGTATGCTTCTGGTACAGTCTGGCTCTGATAAACAGACAAGCAAGTACTTCAGACTTGGCACAGGGTTATCTGTGGAAATCAAAGTTTCTGTGAGAGCTCAGACAGTGAGAAGGACGGTGCTTAATGTCAACCTCTATGGACGGCATCCAAGAAAAATTTGCTTGCTGCTCAGTACAAAACTGCAAGGCTAAACTAAACAAAGCCTGAGAAATTCTGCGAGCACATTCTTTAGTCCGATGAAACCAAGATATATTTGTTCAGCTCAGATGAGTTCCAGCATGTTTGGCATTAACCTGACCTGGACTACCACAGTGAACGCACAGTCCCAACAGTGAAGCACAGAGGTGGGAGAGTGATGATATGGGACTGCATGAGTGCAAAAGGTGTTGGGGAGATGACATTCATAGATAGCAACATGATTGCCTGTGGATATACCAAAATACTGTCTGACAACATGACTCCCAGTTTGCAGAAGCTTGGCAGTAGAGGAATATTCCAGCATGATAACGATCCAAAGCACACTGCCAAAATCACAGTTTCTAAAAAAGAAAGTGAAAACTACAACCTGCCCAAGTATGTCTCCTGACTTGAATCTAACAGAACACCCTTGGGGTATTTTAAAGAGAAAGGTAGAGCAACACAACCCCTCCAGCAAAGACCAGCTGAAAAGAAAATTCTGTGAAGAATGACAGAAATGTCCAGAAATTTGTGCAACACACCATGCCGAGGAGGACTGAGTCTGTCATCATAGATAAAGGTGGACATACAAAGTATTGAAAAAAGAAAATATTTATCTCAGTGCAAGGTCTGTACACCTCGAGTACAGAGTTCCTAATGTGGAGCCATTCTTTTTAATTTCCTTCTGTTCAACTTAAAAAAGAATGCAGTTATATTACATTGGACATTTAAGTAATATTGCACAGGGGTTTATTCACTTCTGTTGTATACAGTGTGAAAAAAGGTTGCATATAATGATAATTATGATCTGATTTCAGTGTTACAATCATTTCTGTGTCGAGTTTCTGTGTAGTATCATGTATGGTTCTCTGCTAAAGTGAAATCTGCTCTGTAACTGACCCATTCTGTATCTGTTAACCTCCCCGCCGCCATTGTGGTGCAGCACAGCTACAGAAGAACAGTGGGGATACCTGTCCATGCGAGACTCCCTGTAATCTCACCCGTTACGGTAAAGAGCTCTCCATGGTCAAAATTCCCAGCAAAGGCTCTGCTCGCTATCTGTCCAGGAAATACGACAAGTCAGAGGACTACATCAGGTACGACGGAGAACCTTTAACAGGACTCAACTCACTTATGAGCAGTGATGTGGTGCTCAGTAAAATGGCCATAAACGATGACCTCCAGCCTGTTATCACTAACACAACACACACACAACCACAAATAAAAACAAAAATCTATTTATGCAGGCATCAATTTATATTTTGACTGGTAATTGGAAACAGATTGTCAGTATATATGCGTCATTTTTTAAATTATGAATTATGTTGTGTTTAAGATTCTAAGTTTATTGCTGCTGTTTAGATCATTTACAATTCCTTGCGGGGTCCTGTAGTCTTTCCGTCTGTGTAATGGTCCATGAAAATCAAAATAAAACATCTTGATAATGATTAACTCCATTAAATATATTAGTACCAGGCCGATGATATAATGAGCTTTTTGGGAAAGCTCCAGAAAAAGCAAGTAAATTGAGTTAGGCCATCATTTCTTCTGGTGTAGTGAACATAGTAACTTCTACTAGCTTTTAATGCTGTTCTACAATATGTTTTATGGGACGTTTGCTAATATTTCGTTCATAACAAGTTCAGTGGAGTAACTAATGTGCTTATACTATAATTCCTCTCAGTGCCTAATCATCAGGGATGTAGTGGAGGGTAAATACGCCTAAACCAAAGAGCACATGCTGCCTCACCGCATTTAATATTACCAGGCTTTCTAAATCCAGAGAGATTGGAGACATGGCAGTCACTAAGCAGGCTGTCAGTGCACGTTCTGCTCATCTCAGTTAAACCCTGCAACACCTCATTATCTCACAATCGCTGGTTAGATCTGTGTAAAGCACTGTTGGCCTGGCAATCCTGTCATGACAGTTTCAGTGAGCATGAAGATCACTTGACATGTTTTTTGTTTTGTTTTGTTTTTTCAAATTATATTTGCAGTGAATTATGAAACAGCACAAGTGTATTTGTCTTCTATGCCATTTACACTTGGTTTGTTTTTCCAGAGACAACTTCCTGGTCCTGGATATCTTCTTCGAAGCTCTGAACTACGAAACAATTGAGCAAAAGAAAGCATACGATGTTGCAGGTTTATTAGGTAAGATATGTGCCCATTTTCTCCCTATTTTCTGAATGTTATATAGGCTTGCTGGAGCAGAGTGAAAGTGTTTTTTATAGTAGCCATTAGCAGAAAATAGGAACCGCTTTGTTACTGTGTCCACTGTGCCTCTCTTTAAGTAGTCAAGCACTTTCTTTTCAGGTGACATTGGTGGACAGATGGGCTTATTCATTGGAGCGAGCATCCTGACAGTGTTAGAAATACTGGATTACATCTATGAGGTACAGTGTTCATTCAAGCCTACGCACATGAGCCGATCACAACATGAAGTCAGACCTGCAGTAGCTGTGGTATAATTAGCAATAATTAACAGCCATTGTCCTGCTGGATTTCAGAAAGAACTCCGTTGCAAGCAACAGTCACTATTTACAAAACACATTAGTGCCTCTTTGTTTGCTTTAATTTCCCACAGTATTGACAAAGTACTGTTTTTTATTTGCACTTCACCACTGAGCATGTTGGTATTCCTCAATGTTCTTCCCACACATTATCATCAGAAAATCTGAGTACAGGACTGGCAGTGCGAATGTTATCACTTATTATGCATGTGAGAAGTTTTATTTGATTCCCGGGCAGGAGAAACTAATATCCGCTCAGGCCTGAGCAGAGGACATGCTACTAACGCTGATCATAAAATGAACTCCTGCCTCATCTGTATCCGCTTTAAGCCTCATAGCCAGCTGCCTGCTGACTGCCAAACATGTATGAATAAAGCAAAATCAGAGGGAGGGACTGTAACGCAGACATCATGTTGGATGAACTCTTCACACTGCTGCATCTCTTGTCTCCCTCCCTCATCTCTGCTCTTTCACCCTCTCTGCTGCCGTGGTCTCGGTGAAACCAGGTCATCAAGCACCGGCTACAGCGTCTGCTGAGGCCGCAGAAAGAGGAGAAGAAGAACAAGCAGCAGACCAGCACTGTTGCAACAGTGGGTCTAGAGGAAATGAAAGCAAAGGTACAGCACATACTGAACTATAACAAATAATACATACTCTGTTTTCATGCTGAGTGTACAACTTACCCTGCGGCAGTGTAACTGCATTACAAAACAAAAGAGGAATAAGTAAGGGAGAAGCAAATTAATACGTTTCCACTGCTAAAATAATAAAGAAGTTCAACGTTCCTAATTAGTCTTAGCCACCGTGCCAAGCACATCCTCCCCTTGAGCTCAGATTAGGTACTGTACAACTTTATTCCCGAACAATAGACCTCTTATCTCATATCTAACTGTAATGGTGTCCTAATTCTATACTGCATAAAAGCAGATGGAGTGAGACTTTGTCTACCATCAGATTTCACTGTTGAGCTCAGCAGTAGACACATAATTAGTTTGAAATAGAGGCAGAAACCCCAGTGTAAGAACATTTATTAGTAATTTACTGGAAATTCATTCAAGCTCACCTGGATGTGGGCTATGTAAGAGTTTACCATATAGCTTAAAGTATATATACAGTGCTGAAAAGTAATTTGACCTAACCCCAACCTTTAGCAACACGAGATTGATATTGATCTGTTCATCTCACTCTCGTAAAGAAAGTAAATAAGTGTACTTTTGCTTTAAATTACAATTTTAAGGTACCACAAGTGAATTGACCGTGTAAAGTATGATTAAAATGAAGTTGAGTCTTCACAGCACATTGTTGTCCAAACATTGTCACATACACCGATCAAGCATAACATTATGACCACCTGCCTAATATTGTGTTGGTCCCCCTTATGTGGTCAAAAACCATTGGGCATGGACAAGAGGACCTCTCAGGGTGTCCTATGGGGTCTGGCACCAGGATGCTGCGGTGGATCCTTTGGGTACTCTGGCTTGTGCAGTGGGGCCTCTGTCAATCAAACTTGTTCCACTGCATCCTGTTGATGCTTGATCAGAATGGGGTCTAGGAAGTCTGGAGGTCAAATCAACATCTTGGAGGATTGTCATGTTCCTCAAGATGTTCCTGATTGTTTGATGTCTTTGCCATGTGGTGGGGTGCATTTTCCTGTGGGGGTAGGCCAGTGACATTTGGGATTTCCATTTGCATGAGGG
>OMNN01103724.1:696-17150 GCA_900302755.1 Chromis chromis | reverse complement strand
ATCGCTACAATAAGCTTACAAAAGAAATCTAATAGCATTGCTTTGTAGTAATAATAATTGGGCATTGCTTTACATTTTAATCCATGTGAGCTTTTCCATTTTAAGAGTTAATAGTAATAACTCGTTTTAATATTGTAGCGATTGAAAAGCGGGTTGCAAGTACGAGACTGTTGTGCTGCAATGCATTATGGGATTCGGGGTTACAGTGTTGTCAGCACCATGAGTGTGGAGTGTAGTGGGCATGATGGCTACCTGCCATCTACCACCTGACGCGTGTGTGCGTACTGCATGTGTTGCATGTGCGCGCGCTATGGGCCAGTCCAAACAAAAAAAATGCCCGGGCTGAATTATTGTCCCAGTCCGCCCCTGGTCAAACATCAGGTATAACTCCATTGTCATCTCTTCCTGATTATCGGAATAAACAGTCCGGGTTACTATGGCAACAGGAGCGGCGCTTCGGGACGTCATGACGCAACCAGGAAGTCTGTCGTAGGCTAGACCGTCCCATTTCACAAACGCTCATGCAGCCCTTTAATTAGCCTTCACGTGTTTCGAAGGACCCAGCCTACGAAGGCCACGTAGGCTGCGTCTTTTAGGCTGCAGCCCCTGAATTGGGACACAGCTATGGAGTCAGGCTGGTGCCGCAGCCCACCTCCACCGTGGAGCAGCTGCTGCTGGCTGTGGGAGAGCAGGTGGGCCATGGAAACATCTCCTATGCTTCCCGCATGAACAAGGCTATGGTGGTGTTCCTCAAAGAGCACAAGTTTGTGACAGAACTCATTGAGAACGGAGTCACTTTGAATGATGAGTTCATTCAAGTGTTGCCGCTGGTGGTGCCATCCACGCGGATCACCGTGTCGGGTGTTCCTCCGTTTATTCCAAATGATGCCCTGGAACGGGAGCTGAGGAGGTTAGGTAAGTTTGCTAGCTCAGGTGATACCTGTTGAAACAGAGCAGGCCTTTCCAGCTGTTGGTGGTCAGCAGACGGACCAGCAGGCTGCTCTAAATAATGGTCAGGTGGCAGATAGGGGCACAGACGGGGAGATGGACTCTGATAGTGTCTCAGTAGCAGACAGTGTCTCTGAGAATACAGACCTGTATTCTTTGGAAGAGATAAATTAATTTCTAGAGGATTACTTTGGTAGGCCTTTCCCGACACAGAAAAGTTTATTCAGACGGTGACCACTCTTCAGAAAGTTGTGGGAACAGATTTGCTGGATGAGAAAAACTTCACCGTCTTAAAAAACATGTAACTGTTTTGAAGAGGAAGTTAAGAGGTAAAAAACCTGTAAAGAAAATGAGGTTAAATAAATAAAACAGATATGATCATACAACACTGGGTGTTTCCTCTCTGCTGGGTATACAGTATCTGTCTGTTCTGTCTCTGTGTCTCTCCTCTCCTCTTATGCAGGCCTTGAAGGTGGCTTCCTTGAATATAAATGGAGGTAGAAGTGCACAGAAAAGAGCTCTAATATCGGAAATTATCAAACAGAAGAAGATAGATGTAGTCTTCTTACAGGAAACACATAGTGATGTCCTGACTGAGGCAGACTGGGCTTTATGGTGGAGAGGGCAGCTCTTTTTCAGCCATGGCTCCAGTCACAGTGCGAGGGTCGCTGTCTGCTTCTCTCCCAGTTTAGATGTTAAGATTTTATCCAGTGTAGTGATAGAAAATGGTCACGCTTTAATGGTAAAAGCAGAGATAAATAATTTTACGTTTAGCTTTATTAATGTATATGTGCAAAACCTTGGCCCAGAGCGTATATATCTTTTTTTTTTTTAAACAAAGCAGGCTTTAACCAACTGTAGTCAGAGAGACTGTGTGGTGATGGGGGAGGGAGTGGAACTGCTGTCCTGACGAGAACACAGACAGGACTGGATGGGAGGCTCACCCTCAGTCCTCCCTTTTTCTCTCTCAGTTGGTGAGAGAAGCTGATTTGGTGGGTGTGTGGAGGGCCAAGCACCCTTGGCCCCACTCAGTACACCTGGGTTAAGGTAGTGGATGGCAGGATTAGTGCAGTCAGGTTGGACAGGCTATATACTGTATATCTGCCTCCTTGATAACTCGCACTGGAAACTGTAACATCCTACCTGTTGCTTTCACTGACCATTATTTGGTTTTGTTAGAAATGGTTTTGTCTCCCACAGTAAAAGGCAGTTCTTTCTGGCATTTTAATGTGAAACTTTTAAATGATTTCCAATTTGGTGAAAATTTTAAACTTTTCTGGGCCAACTGGAGATCAAAAAAAGATATGTTTTTGTCCCTCAGTCAGTGGTGGGAGGTGGGAAAGGGTCAAATTAGAATTTTTTGTCAGCAGTACACATCCTTCTCAACAGTAAAAATTCACAAAGCGGTAAAACAGTTAGAGGCAGAAATCAGAGAGCTGGAAAGTGGAGATGATGTAAACACTGACTCTTTACTCTCAAAAAAACAGCAGCTGAACTCTTTCTTTCAGGAGAGAGTTAAGGGAGCTCTGGTCCGAGCCAAGTTTACCATGCTAAAGGACATGGATGCTCCGACTTCCTTTTTCTTCAACCTGGAGAGATCTGAGGTGCATAGGAAACAAATGGTGTGTCTCCGGCTGCCAGATGGACGGCTGACCTCTGACCCCGCTGAGATGAGGAGACTTGCAGTGGATTTCTAAACTGACCTGTTTACAGCAGAGGGCTGCGATGGGGATGCTGCTGCTGAGCTGCTGCAGGACCTGCCCCAGCTGACTCCAGAGGAATGCAAGACCCTGGACTCTGATCTCTCTTTGGAGGAACTAGGCTGCTGTGACACAAATGGCACCAGGTGTTGTGAATTGTTTCATCTGATTTATTAAAAAGTGACAATTAATGTTAAGTTAAATGTTAAAAACCGAAGAGTTAAAATATGTGCTATTTACAGTATTTACAGTGATATTAACAGACATGTATTTACAGTAAGTGACACAAATCTGTTGATAGTAATGAGATCATACTTTATTTTTGAAGGGCTTGTTTGACCTAAAACAGGAAATGCTTTTATTGTGAAATGCCAACAGGGAAGTGATGTTGTTCTTTTTGCTTTTGGATTCATGATAAGATGATTCGCCGTCATGTTCCGTTGAGCTGCAGCATGTTAGATAAATAAACGTTCAGCTTGAATGACACCCGTTCTGATCATTGAGAAGAAGCTTTCACTACATAACAGCTTATAAGAAATAAAACAAATCCTCTGTCTTTAGTACCATACTGAATTGCAGCTTCTTATGTTCTATTTAAATTTTTGGTATAATTTCTTTACATTGCATTGTATCGCATTGTGTAGAATTGAATCGCCATCAAATCAATATCAAATCGAATCGGGAAACGGGTGAATCGTATCGCATCGTATCGTCAGGGGCTTCAATGTATCGCTAATGTATCGTATCGCTGGTAGTGTATCGAGGCGCGTATCGAATCTTTGTCAGTGATGGAGATTCACATGCTTAATACAAACACAACACTTAACCATTTCAAATTAAAACCCTTAAACTTAAACCCTTCATTTCTTAACGGAGCTATTACTGTGAATGTACATTGTGCTTATCTGGAGTGCACATTATATGACAGGCACCAGGAGTTTATCTATCATTGTTTTTCCCCCGGCCGGTATTTGGAGGCTGGCCTTTCTTTTTTATTTGTGTCAACCACACCCCTGGCCATTATTGGAAACCCGACTTTTAATGGAGTCTGGCTTTTTATTTGATGATATACAGTATCTCAGTAATGAATACAGGAAGGCTAATTTGACTACACTTTTGGAAAAGTTATGTGCAACTTTAAGAGATGACTTTTTAAATATAACACACTTCTTCTCTTGGTTTATTCACCAGGTTTTCAACAGCAGAATCATAATGTAAAACACTAAAACACCTGACTTGCTCTCACTTTGCTTACAGCAGCAACTTTGCCCTTTGCCAATGCTTCGCAAAGAGGCAGGAGTACACCTACTGTATGGTCCCTCTGGGCGATTACGTTGAGGGAGGCCCTCAGGCTATATTTATCTGCCTTCTCTGTATCTATATCCCTTAGGGCAAACTAAAATATGCCGCTGATTACGCTCTGGTTAACACGCTCCTGCCTTTCTGACACCTACAGGGTTGGGTATCATTTCGGAAGTCACACTGAAAAAAATTTAAAATTACACTCTAACACCTTGTTTATTCGCGACTTGTATGAAAAGGAACCTTTACCTCATGGTAATTTGAGACAGTTGGGGGGATGTACAATACTAGCTTCATAAAAAACAGTGGTAGATTTGTAAGAGAAGTGCTTGTGATTGAGATTTTAGAAAACTGAGCAGTACTGGACAATTATCTAAGCATCCTGCTCATGTAGTAAAACACATCTCTGAGGGAGAAACATAAGCTTCTTTCCATTCTGGTCCTGGCTTTGGGGGTCATGACCTGTACCACTCCTCCCACCAGCACCTAGAGAGGTAGACTTGCTCTCTGGTGCAAAGTAATGCATATCAATGGGGCAGCTCTATTAAGGTGGTGGTAAGGGAGAGGATCACCTTCGATATCAAAGGTGGGTGGGGGAGAGGATGGGTTCTATCTGACTGCCACCAAGGTCAGGGAAGGTGGAGGAGGGCATTAGGTATGATGACTCAGACCAGAAGGCTCCTCTGCTATGACTTATGGGAAAGCAGTTTGGCCTTCGTCTTTCTCTTTCAACAGAAGAGATCCACCTGTCTTGTGAAATACAGTACAAGCTTCAAGTTTCAAGTACACCGCGGGGGTTATTTATGATCTTGACTTGGTCACATGTCATTTGACAGGGGTAGTATTATGACACTGCGACACGCTAATGAAAGCCAAGGCGTCTTATTACACCCGTAAACCAGAGACGCTCACGTATTCAAAGCTCTTCAGTGGCCAGTAAATACACCGAATATTGTCTGGATGGAAATGGAGCAGAAGCAGTGGTGCATTCGACTGCTCGTGTGTGCGCTCTTGTATATGGTTATGAGTAAGTGTGCCGTGTTTGTGCTCATGTGGGTAGTCAAACAGGAAACAACCTGGCGACCTTCAGAGGTCAGGGCTCCACTGTTAGCCTATTAATCACAGCTGAGTCTTGCGTCCGTGCTGCCATGAAGACAGACTGGCTGAGCTCGATGTGTTTAGCGCTGATGTCTGAGTGTCAGGTTAGACATCCACCACTCAGGCTCGCTGCCCACATGTCCGCTCCATCAGAGAACAAATCCCCCAACAGGTAATCAAATGAGCTGAAGATGAGCAGCTGAGTATTCTGTTTAGCCTAAAAAATACAGATAAACAGTTGCAGAGTCAAACTGGCAACTGAACAGTTCTTATTTTTTATTTTGCCTAAGACGCTGTTTGTACTTATTGATTTGATATGTCTCTGGCAAGTAGGACACCCAGCTGATATTAAGAAAAGCCAATTTAAGTGTAGCTACACAAGCACTTGAGATAAACAGCAATCCAACCGTTAGAACCACCTCAGTAGTCGTCTGTTCAATCATCTATAAAACCTCCCCACTGCCCTAATGCAACAACGTCTGTGAGCTGCAGAAGTAGCCACATATACAGTGTGGCTAAAGCAGCTTAAAGGACACTAGGAATATATAGGTTTCTTTAGTCTCTCCCTGGCACATTAATGCAACAGAATGGCTTAACATCATTTTTGTCTCATTCACTGTCCATCCATTCAAGTGATCCATGTGCTCGCGTTCGTTGACTGATAGTTTTGTTAGCTAGCTACGGAGCCAAAATACCCAAACCCCTTCTAGTTGTTGAAAATGAACACCACAGATTTAGCGTTCAATGCACTGACTTAGTGAACCTTGTAGTTTTTATGCTTAAGTCAGATCTGCTGAGTCAATATTTGCATGTTCCTGTACTGGGAAAGGCCTGAGGCACTTTGAAGCAAACTTTAAACATTACACCTGACTAGCACGTGAACGTATCACTGATGAAATCAGGCTTTAAATGAGGTGTCCCACTGATGTTTCCTTGTTTAAATGATTGTATATAAATCAAGGCACTAGGGAAGCTCTTTCCGAGGACAACCAGCGATATAGTATCCTTCCCTACATGCTGCATGAACATGGATCAAAATCATTCATCACAAAGCCTAAATTCTTAGGAGTTTAAGTAAGGAAAATTTCCAAAACAAAATACATAACCATAACCTTCTGACCTGGAGTAATAGCAGGGATATGAAACTAACTAGTTTGCATGATGCATCCATCAATCACATCTGAAGGCAGAAATATTCATACATGTTTTAAATGGTCAAATACTGCCATAGCTGTGCAGACCTGACGCCCAATAGGTGTTTATGCATGTGTCACGGTGGTAGGGAACTCAAGGTGTTGCACTTATTTTGACATATAAAAAGTAACAGAAGTGGTAGTGTAAAGAGTGTTCATGTCCTGCCTATCTTGTCACCAACCTGCATGTCGATGCATAAAGTGACCACAATTGTTAGATGTATATTGGACAAGTGGTGAGGGGAAGTATACTTCAGAAAGCAACAGACACTCCCTAAACATTTTCCAAACGTCAGAAATGGCGAAGCTATGTCCAGAATTTTCTGTAATTTAACTGTAAAAACTGAAATACATTCGCACCCACCTCAGTCAATAACTAGCCCGCTATGCAGAGGTGAGACTACTAGAGTCTGGACTTCAATCTTGAGCTTCCTTTCTTAATTCTCTCCATTTTTTCTAACTTTTCATGTGCACAATCAAGACAACACTACAAACTTCTTCATGGAGACAGTTGGAAAATATTACTCCCCTTATTCAAACAATACTAGCTCTTTACTAGCATAACCAGGCCCTTAGGCCTTGCTAGA
Source organism: Chromis chromis (assembly GCA_900302755.1). NCBI lineage: Eukaryota > Metazoa > Chordata > Actinopteri > Pomacentridae > Chromis > Chromis chromis. The sequence continues at coordinate 10,322 of OMNN01103724.1, read as the reverse complement.
TTTTTAAACAAGAAAGACAGAATCCAATTTGTGAATATATGTGCTTTATGTCAACAAAACAGTATTAAAACTGCATCTGAAGAACCCACACTGTTCTGGTCTGAACCTCACCTCCATCTACAGCAAACATCACATCTTACGCATCTTAGACCCACCATCAACAATAAACTCAGTTTTAACCAACACACAAATGTCTACAAACAGCACCAGACTCTGTCTCTGTAAATATTAAATAAGCTTCTGTGTTTACCAGGTTTTTTTCTTACATCATAACTAATCGTGTATAAAATTATAAGTTTTGTTAAATTTGTGATATATGAGTAAGCGCTTGATGACTAAGGTGCTTACTCACTTCCTGCAGCCAGCAGGATATAAAAAGGCTGTTATTAAGATGGAACAATTTGCATTCTAACTTGTTTATATTCTTTGTCTTATATTTTCTTGTCCAGATTGGGAGCAAGCAGCTGTAACTGCTTAGCATTTATTGACTGTTGATGATAAGCTAAATGATGCTTTTTGAAACCTGGCATTACCTCAGCAGACAGCAAAATGTATTTTCTAACTCAGCTGGAAAACATGTGTAAATAGCTCTATGGTATGTGTTAAAAGGGAAGAGAAGCTTTCTTGCTTCAATGTGCCTGTATGGGGAGGTGGAAAGCTGAGCAGAAAGAAAGATGAAGTAATGGGAGAGGGATGGATAGATGGATGGATAAATGAAGAAGAATGACGAACAGGAGGGAGATCACTTCTGCAGGCCTGATGGGTGCACAGGTATACGGGGGGTGCATGAGGGTGAGGAGGCGAGGAAGTGTAGCAGGGAGAGCAAGATGGGGGGATGGATGGATGGATGGAAGTGGAGAGGAGAGGTGGAAGAATGCTTCAGTGGCTCCACTTGACAGCTGAGTGAGAGGGGAAGCGGAGTGGCTACTCTATGTAATTTGTTAGCGGGTCCATGATGCATGCAGGCATGATACCACACCATGCCTGGCGAACACAGCACCGACTAGAGAGAGACAGCAGAGAGGAAGGAGGGAAGAAAGGCAGGGGAGGGTTTGACAGATCAGGGTACATCAAGGGAAAGATCAGGCGTGGAAAGAAGAGGGGATAAAGAAGGAGAGCCACATCGCACCCTGCATTCTCAACCTGGGATAAGATTGACCGCTGTCCTGTATTGTACCCAAGGCAGAGGTTGTTTTGCATAATAGTATCTGCCTATTGCACACCTTTGCAGGAAGCTTTGAAATCATTGTCTCCCTGCGATCTCGACAGCTCCTTCTGCTTTGCTCCGTGGCAGGTGCATCTCATCTTTGTACAAGCCACTCTGGATGCTTTGCAGACACAATTTGGTCGGGCTTATCTGAGACTCTGAATAAAATGACACAAATCTGGGCATCAGCCCGCTAATAATGATGCCATGTTGATGTGGGACCTATTTTGTGTGTGTGTGTGTGCGGCAAAGTGTGTTTGCGGCTTGTTGACGTGGGACTGATCCAGGATGCCATGGCAGCTGTCTGCTATAATTACCTGGGAACCCGATCACACACACAGACGCACCCACACACACTCACACACATCTCTCTTGATTACCTCATAAGGCGAGGTTTGTCTGATTAGCTTCCATATTTACACCAAAGACTTGTTATTAATGAACATGTGTTCAGCGTTTTGCTCCACTATACTGTGTAACTCTCTGAACATTTGGAAGGCAAGCTTTGACAATGTTTGAGGAGCATCACTGATTACGTGCCACATTCAAAATACAAAGCCCTGTTTTGATTGCATTTCAGAACGAGGCCTTACGACTGTTGTGCAGAAAATGGAAAGTGAAAAAGAGGGAGTAAAAGAGGGCGCCTGGCATCCAACCGCAGACACCTTGGAAGAGCGCAGACATTACCAGACGGTATTTCTGGGGGGCATGTCTACGAGACTGAATGGCTCCATCAACCAAACACAGTCTGCTGTCTGACACACACACACACACACACACACCACACAAGGCGCAATCCCACCCACGGCTCTCGGCCCACACCTTTTTCTGCCAAATATTAGCATAATGAAATGCACTGTTATTTATGTGTCATCAGACGCTGCAGGACCTGAAATTGAAGTGCTCGTTAGCTGTATGGATCTCTAAACAGATCATCACATGCCCAATATGGTGGCAGACATACTACAATGAAGCTTTTATTTCCTATCTTTAAGTCCAGTTGCTTGAAACAAAGCGTGCATGGGATAGTAGTGCAGGATCATTTGTTGCATCAGAGAGTAGAAGAAGAGGGCACAGCTGCAGGATATTTAGGTGGTTAAAAACAAAATCTAAATCAAATGGACAAAGCTGGAAAAGTGACATAAAAAGGAAGCTGGATGAAGGAAGTAAAAAAAAAAAAAAAGGAAACTGCAACAGGGCAAAAGAGAAAGGTCTTGTGCAGCAGAGAGTGTTGACTGGAGAGACTGGTGGTAGTGAGGCAGAAGTGCTGGGTCTGCTCTGCTTGCTCCACTCTGGTCTGTCCAAGTTCCCTGGAAATCCTGTTTCCCGATTGTCAGGGGGTCTGACATGGAATGTAAATGGCGGCCGCTGGTGCCTGCGTGTTCTCTGAGCGGCTAAGAGACCTTGAGGGCCACCATTTAATGAGCTCACTTTAAAGTGCTAATGCGACAGTGACAGACGAGTGATTAGTCACAGCCTGCTTGATGTGTGCTGGATGGAAAGAGCTGCAAATAAACTGCGAGTGATTTTTTTTAACCAAATGACGATTTAACAAACAGAAATAAAAGAGAAAAATATTGGATGTAGGATTTAGTTTGCGCTGAGTTACCATTACACAAATGTAGTGCTTTGAGCTAATTGCTAATGTTAGCATGTTAAGATACTCATGAGGACATGAAACTCATTACTGGGGTTAAGTATCATTTGTATTTTAACAATTCTGCTTATCGATTCCAATTCTTTGAGTGGTTAGAGGTAATCCAACAGTGAAATTCAAATTCATTCAAATTCAAAAAACTTTATTTGTCATTAACATATATCAGTAATAATCTAATGGTATAATAAACTGTATTATAGTATAACAGTCACAGGAGATGGTTTATATCTGTAGAGTACTTTTATTTCTAATACCATAGTACTTTTTCCTGATTATATTTACAAACAAGTAACATTTACAGTACAGGACTTTAACAGTGTGGTACTTTTACTCTTTTCAGATATATATTTTCATGTTTAATTCAAATTCTTTACGGACCAATCACATCCTTGCAAAGCATTTTGAAGCAGCATTTGTTCAACTAAGAACAATCACACAATTTGTCCTGTTCATCAGTTAAACAAGCAACTCAGCAGCAGCTATATTGCAGACTCACACTCACATTCATTTAAGCGAATGTCTTAAGGACCCAATAAGCAGAATTGAAACTTTGGAACCTGCTGGTGGCACTAAATCAAAGGCCAGGAGCTCAGAGTCTCTAATGGCAATCCCTGCAGCAGTAGTCAAGACATTTCCCAAAAAAAATCTACAAATATCAACCTCATTGTGGCACTATTAGCAAAGTTAGTAGGAATCATCTTCTTGGAACCACGAATGTCTGCACAAACATTAACGGCAATCCGTCCAATAGTATCTCAGTGTCGACCAAAGTAATGAAGTGACCAACCAACCTACAGAGACACCGTGTTGCTGTTTTGAGCCATACTGCTAGCTGAAACGGCTAAGATGCAGTATAGTCCATACAGAATGAGATGAAATGAGTGGTTCATCTCCTAGTCCTCACTCCCACTACGCTCTGTTGATCACACAGTGGACCCGGGGTTGGAGGAATATACGTGCAGAGAAAGAGTGTAAACACTGGGCTTTGTCTCTGTGGGCACGCCTACACAAGGAGAGGAGGATTTCTTTCCCTCTAATCCTCCAGTTTACAAGAGCAGCTACTTCCCAGGGCCATTGTGGACGGTCGTCTCCCTCCATTTACTCCCTGCATGGCACTCATTTCAGCTAGTTTAACGCTGCCTGGGTTCCAGGGGGAAGGATTAGGACGTGACGCGCGCCGGCTAGTGTGGAAACAACATTGACTCCGGAACCCTCTGTCACTCCTCTCTCCTCCCTGAAGGGCACACTTGTGGACTTTGTGAAATTTCTCCACATGGATTTATGCTGATTATCGGTGCAAGCGTGCATTCTTAAACCAATCAGGAGGGTTTGAGCTGCAGCAGGAGGGGAGCAGCGGTGCACTTTACTACATTCAGAGGACTCGTCTTACTCTATTTACTCCTATTAGTTAGGCTTTTTCCACATTTAGAGACTGGAATGCAAATTTGGGGAATTAATTTTGCCTTGTTTGTCTGGCAACACCCAGACTTTTTAGTGAAGGAATGAAAGAATCCAAACTGCAATTAGTTGCATTTAGTGGCAAAATGAAATGCCAGTTCTTTTTTTTACTTGAAAGACTGCACAGAGATTTTGGGGGGTTCAGTCACCTTATTCAATATGTGATGAGATCAAAAGCACAGAATCAAAATCATAAATATAACTACCATAGGTTCAAGTCTTGACACTCATGCTTATATACAAAAGGACATATTGTTCTTTAAAAGGATATGTCGACATTCTAGCTCACTGTTTTACCGCAAATTAGATTAGAAGATTAATGTCAATGTTCAGTCTCAGTCAGTAAACGTGATGTGAAAGCAAGCAGCTGCTTAGCTTAGCTTAGCATAAAGACTGGAAACAGGAGGAAACCTAGCTTACCCCAGTCCAAAGGTTAAACTGTCTTCACTGGTATGCAGCTTTATATTTAGTGACATGAGGGCGGACAGGACATGAGCAGATTTAATCTTTTCATTTATCTTTTAAAGAAAGCAGATATGTGCATTCCCCCAAATGTCAAACTGTTCTCTTTAATTATGGATTCATTATTCCAGGTTTTGGATGCATAATATAATACCAAATGTTACATATGTATTCTTTGTGCACCTGCAACCTGGAATAACATGGACAACTTACAGGATGTAAAGCCTGAGTCATTTCTGTCCTTAGGATTAGGGGTGGGACAAAATATCGATATATCGTCGTCCCTCCTCGTGTATCGATACGCTGGCGCCAAATATCCATACTATAATTAATATAATAAGGCGCTCTAATCCCTGCCAGATTCCCCTGCCAGCTGCCATTTCCCCAGCGTCATTACTTAATGACTCCACACTGTGGCGTTTATCACATGAATGAAGGAGACTTGATCGGAAATGAATTGGCCCAAGAAGAGTTTCTACAGGTATAATGGTGGACAGCAACGCTACCATAAGAGACGCCCCATCCACGTTTAAGTCCAAAGCGTGGACCCATTTGGGGCTTTGGCAACATGGAGGGAACAAGCAAGCTGGACAAAGACTATGCCATATGAAAGAACTGCCTCGCTAAAGTAAAGTACACAGGCTACACCACGGACATTGTATTTTTCAGTCATAGATATTGTAGCGATCGCAGAGCCGGTCGCTAGTACGGGACTGTTGTGCTGCAATGCATTATGGGAGTTCAGGGTTTTATTAATGTTTTTGCTACCATGAGTGAGAAGGGTACCGGGGTTGATGGCTACCTGCCACCGTTTGTGTGTTGGTGTTCTACTGTGGGTGCAAGTAAAAGCACCTGCAAGGGGGCACAAAAGACAAAAGCTCTGGCTCAAGCGTCTTCCTTCCACGACACTTGTTACATGATGCACTGTTGTGTGATTGTCTTGCGATAGTATCGATATTGTGAGCCATGTATCGATATTGTATCGTGAGGTACCCTGTGATTCCCACCCCTACTTAAGATACTTAAATTTAGTCTCATTTCACCTCCAATTGTACTTAATTTAAATGCTGTAATTATTAACATTTTTAATATTGTACTAACTTTGCTTTATAATATTTTTGTTGTTACTCTTATCCAAGGTCCTTATTTGTGTGCCAACATCTTTTATTTTCAGCTATATTGTAAATGAGGCCTCTATACCCCAATGCATTATGAGTTGAAATAAAAGCTGGATGAATGAATGTGCCCTCTGTGAACAAACACCAGCTGAATATCTCAGTTTCTTTGCTCTCCCCATCAGCTGAACTGTTTACACTGATTTAATATGAGCTAACCTTGTCACACATCTGCCAAAGAGCACATAATGATGAACGCAAGGCATAATGGGCTGACTTCCTGTCCACAGACGAACTTCATCCTCCCTAAATTCCCTCAGCTCTTCAGACATATGGTGAAAAAGAGTCATGTTGAGACAATGGTGATGAAATGAGAGTTTAACGGGGATATCTCCTCCCCCAGCGCTCACTGATGGGCAGCAAAATGAGTCAGTGGATTACCCGATTTCACAGAGCTCACAGTGGAGGGCGAGGCTAATGGCACGTCACTTATTGAAATGGAGCAGCATAGGTTAACCCCACACGTGGGCCGACATATTTTCATTTAGTTTGCACGGCTAACCAAAAAGGCGATTACCACAGGGAGCAAAGCCATTAAAATGCTGACCTTTTCCCTTTGTGAAGATAGCTGTGCATGTGTGTGTGTGTTGGAAAAATGCCATAAAAACTTAGTTAGTTAGCATGATGGAGTATTTGTACTGCCATGAGGTAAAGGGCAATATGTCATTTCAGAGAATGCAAGTGTGCATACAGTCACATGTGCTCACACACCTTCGCAGTATCAATCATTTCACAGTGTTCCAGAGGAAACAGACCTGTCTCATTCACAGTAACCTTTCCTTTGTCCCCGTTGCCAGTTCCGTCATTTCTAGTTTCCCACAGAACCTCAGACTTCATTAGAGTAATCAAAGCATATTGAAAAAGCAATATGACGCAAACCAACAGGTTGCAGTTCATCTGAAGCCTGCATTCATTTTGATAAATCACCGGCCGGCAGCTTGATTACTTATTTTTCCCCGACATGCCATTAGCAATTTCTGGACGCCATTGTCCTCCTCTATTCAAAATGAATTGGTCAGAGGTACAGCCACTGTCCTTTTGTGAATAAATCACTCAGAAATGTCCTAATTAAGTCTGCCCGTTGGTGAGCGAGAAAAGTCAGCCGCCGACAAGAGGAGAAAAACCACCGACAAAAAAAAAAATCCAATTCCTTCTCTAAAAAGCGGAACAATGGCAGAGATGGCCGGGCCCTGACTGACAAAAGGAGAATTCACAACAGCTGAGGCGCGAAGGCATTCTTTTTGACTTCCTATTATGTTTGTACCTTGGAGATGCTGGGATCTGATTTTCCAGCACGCTGTTCTGTTCCAATCTCCCTCCATTCACTGGCACATCAGTCCATTATCATTAAATACGCGTTTGATTTCCTCACAATACACTTACTCCTCACAATGAACAGAGATGTGGAGAGTGAGAGGAGACAGTGAAAACACATTAAATAAATGGCCATTGAGTGAATGACAACAATAAACATATTTGCTGGGAGCAATGAGCAATGTTTATAATGATAAATGATGTGGAGAGGTGGATCGGCCAAGAGGCACAGCGGGATTCCCCGACTAAAGGAGACAGATTGGGGGAAAAGGGAGGACAGCTAATGAATGAAGAGAGGGAGAAGTAAAGCAGGTGTTGAAAAAGACTAAATCCTGAAGGGCACTGTGGTGCAATGACTGTCAACAGTTCCGCTCCAAATGTTGTTCTGCTTTAAAGCACATTTCAGAAATTTAAATAGAATATATATGATTTAGTGAGTGTTTCCATCAACTACCTTTGTGTAAAAATAAAATAATATAAATAGAGGCCTAATGGCAGTTCATTGCTGCTTTCTAAAAAAGATGGCATATTTCTTTTCCCTGTTCTTTTTGTGCTTTCTGGTGCAGACATATAGCAGTGAGTGTTGCTTTATCTACAGCAGAAAAAGCAGACGCAGGTCCAGCACTGTCAATGTCAACAAAGACTAAGAGTCTACAGACATGCACAAAGTTTTGTCTACTTCGGCACAACAGTGTTTTGCCAACATGCCAACATTAGCGAGCTCACCTGCTCACAGAGGCAATGCTAATGATGCTGATGTAGAGCCGGGCAATAGGTGGAAAATATAGCACGATGAACTGTTCCCTTTTGCCCGATATCAATAGATATTTGTAAAAACAAAAGACCCGAGGTGCATGGAGGGAGACCAGGGCGACGCTGCCGCACCACACTGAGGTTACGGTTCTGAGTAGCTGGTCTGGAACGGGTATCATGGGACGGCGTCATTCCACTAGCCTCCAACGTCAAGTCCGTTAGCCCTTGGAGCAGGCCTGTGCATTTATGTGAAACTATCAAACATCTATCAAACAATTTTTTTATACTGTAGTAGGGCTGCATCTAACGCTTATTTAATTGATTAATGTAACAGGGGGCGGAGCCCAGCTCTGGAGGGCTCCGGCCCACTTTAACCCCTGCATACATACGTATATTGTGATTCAGGACATACGTATGATTCAGGACACACATATGTACGTCCTGAATCACAATACTCTTGGATAGGGGCAGCTACGTTTGGGTCACCGGTAACATTCATGTTTGAAAAAAACACGCTACAGGCAGAATATACTCCCGCATATATTCCTGCTACCATGCGACCGCGACGCATCGGCGCACGTTTTACGCGTCAACGTATTTCTGTAATTGATTACATTGACAAATCGCCCCACCCCTATACTGTAGCTATTGATGTAGTTATCGCTATCGTTGTATCGCGCATGCTAATATTTAGCAGAAAATATTTACCAGGTTAAACATCTAAATTTGCACTAAGCACAAAGCAAAGCCGAGCATGGTTGGAGTTTTAGTAGTTTTGCAGGTATTTGGTAATAAAGGTAGAAGGAAAGTCAGTGAATCACCAAGTCGCAACTACTCTCTAAGGATCTTGAATATCTGCAACTGCACAGCAATCCATCCAAAAGCTAACAGATAATTCACCAAACTAAACATTCTAACTGTCAGAAAATGTAAAAAGGTCGGCAACATCATTAGAATATATCCTCTGGGAAACATGAATGTCTGTAGAAAAAGCACATCAAACAGTGGTGACCCAACTGATTGCAAACCATAGAGGGACGTTGCTAAAAATGTAAATATCAATGAGTGTTTCCATTAACTAGGGCTGTACCCTACTAGTCGAATATTCGAATAGTCGTTCCATGCGGCAGTATTCGAATAGTAAATTAGCCCTTCGACTATTCGCGCCCCCCAACCCCCGTCGACGCGCTCCTGCTACGGTGCTGCTCTGCTCTCCCACGCTCCGCTCCCCTTCTCCACCTTGTCGCCAGACAACCTCTCGTCACTGACGTAACGCTTCACTTCGCCCCTGTTTGTAAACAATTGAGGACAAAATGCCGAAGACCTCCGCTGTTTGGGAATACTTCACATTAAGTGAAGACAACACAAGGGCCTACCATGTGTGTATAACATGCATGAAACATCACGTGAATGCTGTAAGTAGTAGCTGCTGTTTTATTCCCGTGTAAAGCTATGTATGTAGCCTACTGCCGCCATACAAAAAAAGTTCATTCATCATAGAAAATACATAAAGTTATCAGCTGAGACGACCGGCTGCATTTCGTTTAACTTCGGCGCTGCGCACCCCCTCGGCTCGGCTCGGCTCGCCCCCACCAACCCC
>OMNN01103695.1:1902-13518 GCA_900302755.1 Chromis chromis | reverse complement strand
TACACTTACAATTCAGATGTCACAATATCTGAACAGTGTTCTATCCATCCACATTCCTCAAGACAATCAATCCTGGAATGTTGTTCTTTAAGCATCATTGAATTTCTATCCTTCAGACATCCTGTTATGCAACCCACCACCTCCTCATCACTACTACAACCTCCAGGATGTCCAGGTATGTTAAAGTTTCTATCCACCACCTTCTGGTCTACACTGAGCATGATCCTGTCCTATCTTCATATGGGCATGTGCTGTATAAAGATGTTTTAAAAGTGAGATTGCCTAAGTCTGTTTCTGTTGCTAATCCCAATAATGAGCACTCTAAAAAAAATTATTTATCTCACTTTATTGAACTGCAGCTATGGCCTGTGTGGTCACTAAACTTTGGCACTGGACTTGACTTGAGCGCTGCGTTAAGAAAGCAAATCCTGAGGCGGAACATGTTCTGTTATGTGCTGATTAAACATTCTGTAACATTAATTATTCATAAGTTATTGTATTCATTTAATATCTGCAAAAGCTAATGTCAGTGTCAGCTTTTATGAAGTTGTACTCTGTCATGGTTATGACACAGAAAACAATACCTCTTTTTGTTCATATTATTTGATTCCTTTTGACTCTCAAGCAGTTTCTGGGCATTTTTTGCTCCTGTCACATCGTCATTAATTGAATGGCAATTGTTGTTCAGAACAGCCATACTATATAGTGAAAGAATCCTTGGGGTAAGGGTGAGACTTGCACACAGCTGACCAGTGGACAGTGAAGGCAGCAACTGTTTTCCCTTGAATTCATCAGTAACCTGTTTATATATCGAATAGAGAAGTCAGACGTACCACATGAAAGCCTGGCGTGTGTGTGTGTTGTTTCACACAGAGCATCTGCTGAGGCATCAGATCAGAGTTGTACCTACACATCCGCGAGACGACAGCAAGGAAACCATACACCATTACAGCTAATTAGGAAACCTCTTATTCTGTGTATTCAGGGACTGTAATAAGCAGTAATCGCAATACCGTGCCTCATTTCAGGCTTAAAAACTTCAGGGAATTATTTGTCCCATCTGCAGTTAGAGAACATCATTATTAAAATTCAGAACTCCGCAGACTAGACTGACATAAAAGTTCCTGGTATCATCTGTTTTTCTTGTGGTTTTAAAGAAAAGCATCTGTAAAGTTCTACCTCCTGCTGTCATGATTGAGAGTTTTGGCGTGTACCTCAACACTGCTTCATCTATTCATCTATTTATTTCATGTTGAGATTTCTTAGCATCCCCAGATTGCCTTTTGACAACTGTGAGAGAAGAGTCAAAAGGCAATCTGGCAAACTGCTGCATTTACGTCTCGGTTTTATGTGTAAGCAGGAAGAGTGATGGTAATTTCGCTGTTGGCTCACTGAGATGAAGTGAGAACTGCCTCTTACTTAAAATCCAACCTGGTCTCTGGTGTATTTGATTCTCCCACGAGGATAGAAATTGCCGTCTACGACTGACTTCCTTCCAGCCATCACCAACTTCAACATAGTCTCAGACCAAAATGTGGAAGAGCTACATTATTCTACAGCTCCAAACATATGAGGTTCACAATAAAGTCTGTAAAACTGTGAGATGCCTACATTTTATTTTTTTTTGGCTTATTCTTTTCGTATGGTATGCACGCACATCACAGGACTCCTGAGTTTCTTTCACTTTGCACATGAAAGAGCTACAAAATCTGTCGTAGGAGGTGGTGTCAACCACAGGACTCCACCCAAGAGACTGAAGTTGGAGTCCTGTATGCGACTGTTCAGTTTTTTGTTGCATTTTCTGTCTCTGTTTGTCTTTCATTTTTACTGACCGTTTTCTGTCGTTTTCCCTCACTGTGTGCTTTGGGTTACACTACAATACTACCCTGCTAGGTTTAAGTAAAGACCAAGCCATAAAAACAGACAACACAAAACTATAGTTGTCTACGTTTCTAGAAAACACCCCAAAAATTGACCCCAAAATTCACAGGCATCTCACAATTTGTACTTTTTTTGTGTGTTTGAAAATAATACCTTTGGACTAAAATTGCCATTGCACATTTTGGTGTATTTAGTGATGCACTGTTCTAACTTGGGACCGTACAGTTTACCTGCAGCACACACCTGTTACTTAACCCTTAGAGGTCTAGGCCTGTTTTGGCCGTTTTTGAATACTTTTAATGTTTGCCATGCAAATGTTTGGTATGTTTTTTTTTCAGCACTTCACCACCTATATGATCTGACTATTATTTTTTTCACTTTGACCTACTATATTAACATATTGGGGCCAAAAACACACAAAAAATGTAAAATCGGATTTGAAAAAATATATTCATTACAATAAAAAACACAAACATGCTTCAGCCGTTTTGTTTTTTGCCGTTTTGTAAAATAACAAAAAATGACTAAGATGTTGAAATACATTTCATACATTTACATTTTACGCTCGCTTGTTTTCACATAAGTTAAGAACGTCATATCTCCAATTTTTCGTGGTCTATCAACATCAAACAAAAACTGGGAAAGAGTTTCAGACTCGAAAATGTAATGTGATCATATCACGCCAGCGTGACGGCAGACCTCTATGGGTTAAAGAAGCTACACTCTTAATTATGCATAACTCTAAGCCTTAATACATTTACATAGTTACAGGAGAGTGGTATACTATACAGATCAAAGCAGTTTTTTTTTCTTTATTATTATTATTATTATTATTATTATAGAAACAGAACCATGTAACCATGTTTATCTCTGTTGTGAATCTGGGAATTTTAACATGGCACCTATGTGGACTGGCTCACTTTTGAAGCCAGCCTCAAGTGGTCATTCACGACACTGCGGCTTTTGACACTTACATTCCAGTTTTATTTTTGAAGTTTCCACTTGCATTTTATTCACAACACAAAAGCAAAACCTGATGTTTACTGTCGACTTTTAATACAACTGTATTGTATTTGTACTGTGTATGTAAAAGTCCAACTAGGGACGAAAGTTGAAAACTAGACTGTGTGTGCTGCATCACTCTCATCATTTGCATCACGACTACCAAAAATTATTTCTTCCATTAAGCTCTATCATAGCTACATTGAAAATAGTATAATGGGGCTGGAGCTTGGAAGTTTTTGTTGTTGATTTGTAGTTTTGTTTGTTTTTTTTAACCAGGAAAATGACGGGAAAAGCAGTGAGCACACAGGTGATGTTCTAGACTTTCTTACTGTCAGTAAAACACCTTGACCAACAACAAACTGATGCTAGTAAAAAAGTGTTGTACACATAGCTAAAGCATAACATCAACTGTGGTGCCATGAAGCTCAACTGTATACAACATATACCTTCAAACGGGCTTCGGGCTGAGTGCCACAAGCAGGGTTGGGAAGCTAGAAAATAGTGAGATGGCTTCATAGTTTAGGCATTTTTTTATTAAGAAAAACCTGAATAGCTATCAACCTCCAAGAATAACAAGTAAGTAAGCCAAATCTGAGCTTCATCTCCTCATACAGTATGAGACAGGTGCACTTTGCCTATTTGGCACAAACATGTTTTTCCAAATTTGTGCCGTTGAGACATAAAATAAAAATCTTCACTTTGTTTGACTGATGCTCCTGCAGGTTGTGTTCAGATTATTTGGCCTCTTTCTTGGAATATTAGTTGAATAAACTACAGTAACTAAAAAAAAGAAAAGAAAAATAGTTAATCAACATTTACCCTGATACCTCTGTAATGATGTTTTAATTGAAAATGTGGTGATTTTGCATTGTTTTGTCCACCTCCTCCAGTTGTTGTCAAGGTTTTGGAGGGGAAAGTGGAAAGACAGCAGTCTGTTTTCTTCTGTTAATAGAGTGTTGTCTGCACTGCAGGCCTCTTGTTTGAGACGAATTCAGTTTTTCTTTTCAACTGCTGAAATTGAGTGATTTCAGACTCTGCAGTTTTGCTGTTAATAACACACCTATTTCAGCTTTCACAAAATATATCTTTCCTTACAAAAAGTGGTGTTCCACAACAACCCAACAGAAAGGACAGCTGCAGTTTCTTGTGAACCGATCTAGAAAAGACTCTGTGTGGTGTGGTGGACAATCCCAAATGTCCCTCGAGTTCCAGTCTTTAAATCTTAACTAAATAAAGTCCTGGTTATCACATCATTTCTTACTTATTCGATCAGTTCAAAAACCTAAATACGGTGGTTTACACATAGGGTCCCTTAAAAGTGCAACCTGTCTACCCCTCAGTCGTTTCATATTAAATGGACAGAACTGAAAGTTGTATCACAAGAAACCAAATAACCATATCTGGTAACACCTATTTTTTTGGAGCATTTCCTAAAATCAGTGGATGACCTCCAGTATTTCCTAGAATGACTTTTGATTCCACAGAACTGTTGCTTTCAGCTGATTTCTGTATGTAAAAGGGAGCAATTGCAATCAGTGAGCCATAGTTCCTCGTCAGCAAAAAGTTTCACTCCATGCTTTAAAGTCAAGATCTATTTTTCCTTGCTGCATTTCACTCTGGTCTTTTCTCCGTTGCTGTGGGTGTATTCCCTATTCTGTGTTTGCTGTGGCAAACGTGTCGTCTGCAGTCGGTGTTTTCCATCACGGAAAGTTTTTCTCCATAGCAGTTTGCTGGACATATGTGATGTACACTTTACATGCTGCATTTGCTATTTGCAGGAATAGACCATTTAAAAAATAGAAAAGATAGATATGCAAATGCAATCTACATAAGCTACAACTCTCTCCCTTTGAAACGGAGCTGAGGTGTTTCAGTTTTTACTTTAAATGAGGCTGGGAAAAAAATAAAAAGTTTTGACTTGAATCGACAAGAGGGTCGATGAACCGTTAATTATAGACCATTTCAGCACACTGCAGAGTTGTTACATGTTAAGGATAATTGGCCTAAAAGGCTGATAGGAGGCGTGTTTATAGATTTCAGGGATATCTGGATCAAAGCTGCATTTGTTGTTACCATTTAACTATTTAACATTAATGATTGTGAAGCAGAGAGTCAATAAAGAGGAGAGGGGATCTATACTGACCAGACTGATGCACAGACAGCCGAGGTTCCTACATGCTGTGTCGGTTTAGCATCGTGTTCAACTTAAAAATGCTCATATAATTGAAATAACCCTTAATTATTGAATATTATAAGAAATTGTAAGACTTAATTCAAAAAGTCTTACACAGTGAAATAATGATTTTGAATTGCCAGACCTTTGTATTCATACAAAGCAAAGAACAATCTCATATCAAAATTAGATATAAAAAAATGAGGGATGGCTGATTATTATCAACACTTGATCATTAACCAAACCAAATTCCAATCAATTTATGCCATGTCAGCATGTTATAACACAATAAAGGCCATCAAGATCTAAAAAACATCCAACCATTATCGAAACTGTACAGGAAGACACTAGTCAGTGCAGACACAACAGCTCAGTGTTCAAGGATTCCAACTATGTCATAACGAGACTCATAGAAACACTAAAGAAACTGCTGAGCAGATTTGACATCGTATGAAAGCTCATCTTAGATCTTTACCACTAACAGGGTAAAAATGGTTAAATCTGCCCTTCAGAAGAAGAGTCATGCTGCTTTCTAAATCAAAGCAGTTTATCCGCTGCATGTTGGCGGCTTTAGCATCTTCGCAGGGAACTTTTTCAGCGGTCTTTAACCTAGAGGTTAAACAAGTCCATGAAACACACACACACACACACACACACAAATATGCTGTGCACAGATATAGTTTCCAAAAAATAAAAGAGAGAGACACCTCATCCAAAAGTGACCCAAGGACAGTCAGACTATGTCCAAATAGATTTGAGGATAATTAATTATAATTAAACCGATCCAAAACGCAGCGAGCCCAAACAGAGATTAACACCATCACTGCAGTAGCATGATGTGGCCCCAATTAACAAGCAATCACATCTGAAAGCAGCAGAAATACACGTCTACTTCCCCTACAATTCACAGCTCGCACTCTTTCCTCTGCATCAATACTAATCTAATTTTTCCCCCCTGTGATGAATATGATGCATGTCATGATCGGAGCAGAGTCTCAAGTCTGCCTGGATGCACTCGAGTTGTTGACAGAGATGCGGGAAAACAACAGCGATACAACGGGGACCCACTTAAGCTGAATATCATTCGGATACAGGTCCGGAGGCAGGTCGGATTCTGATACGAGGAACTGAGCGGAACCGTGAAAACTGGGCTCCGGTTTAAGCTTTACTTTGTGATGTACCATATGCAAGGCTTAGGCTTAATGCTTTGAGCTGAGCAAAGTCACAGAGTCTATTCACTGGGTGGTAAGAATGTGTGGTAATGCGCCCGGACGCCTGTTCAGGTATTTTACGGAGCATTCGTATTTTCAAGCACTAAGCACATTTTCAACAGTCTCAAGAGGAAAGCTTTGCGTGATAGAAAGTGCCACCATCTGTCTGAAGTTGAGATATTTCACTCTGGACCAAACTGACAGGCACAAACTGTATCCACAGAGGGATGCCAAACACACACAAATGCACCATTACTTGAAGTGTAAATCAACATTAGGTAATATGGGGGTCTGAGTAATGAGGTTGATAATCTGGGTTCCAATGTAGGATGTGAATCTAGGTCAGCTCTCGTCTGGGCGAGCAAACTTTATTCAATACATCACAGACGTTCCAGCAATGTAAGCGATCCTGTTGATTAAAAAAAAAAGAAAGAAGTACAAACCATAACAAATATGCAAATATCTTAGCAATTAGCTGAGGTTTGTTCCCTGCTATCTGTGCATGTTGGGGGATTATTAGCATTTTCTTTTCATGGCAAGGTCGGATCACGAATTTAGATAAGGACCTTTTAGCAGAGGCTGCCTTTTTCCTGAGCTGGCCGGTTTATTCGGCTGGAAACATGAGAGGGGAGATACTGAAAGCTATTTTCTAATTCAAACCATCTGCTGTTTGTGAATCGCTGGCTAACTGGGAGACTGGTGAGACTGGTCCCAGTGTCCAGCCGGAGACGCTGCCAGAGCTCTCCTTGTGTCTCCCAGTGCAATAGACGTTAATTACAACACGGCTTTGCCTTGTTTTCCGGCCATTAGAACGCGTTCCCCCGCTATGTGTGCAATCAAACAGATGAAATAAGATATCGAGTCCAGCGCGGGACATGATTGCATGCAGCATATCTTGAGTAATCACTGACCCAATCAGCCACGGCGTCTACAAGACGGTTAATCATGGACTGCTTGTTGCTGTGATCCATTAGAACATCAACTTTTTCAATTTGTAAATGCACTTGGTAATTGATGCAACACTGGCTGCAGGTGCTCTGTGGAGCCATCTGGGTTATAAGACCATGAAAGCAGCACAAGGGCAGGAAGAAAGTGTTAAATAGGTCACAACACCAGCATCCTCTCCAGCACTCGCACCATCCAGTTTTTCCCCACTGGACTGGCCTCCTGTTTCCCATGCTTATCCGGGAGCCTGGAAACTGTAGGAAGAGCAGCTCGGAGTGGGAGTCTGTGTGTGTGTGGGCGTGTGTGTGTGTGTGTGCGCGCAACTAAAAAGTAAGGTTGTGTATCCCGTATGGCCTCCAGCCCTGAATCTTGGACAGCTTCACCTCGCCAGAGTTGGCCGAGCTGCTCTGCCTTCATTCATACAGAGCCAGTGGCAGACTGAGCCAAGCACTCTACAAAATAAAACCACACAAACACACACTCATAGTCACACACAAAACACCACCACTCTACTCTAGATGAATCTCAACACCTAAAGCTGCTGTTTTGGGATTTAAGCTGCTGGTGTTCCTGCCAGTATCTTTGAATTTGAATAGTCGAGGCAGAAAAGTGAAGAAAAAACAAGCTCAGTGTTTCCCACCAACACTGGATAGTTGATGGGTTGGAACAGCAACGGACGATGATGAGACTAAACTAATATCAAGTCACCCCTGAATTAATAAAAGACTGTTTAAATATGATAATCATGCAGTTTTTTTTCCCCCCACAGTTGCATCCAAGCCAGAAAGAGAACACAAAGAAGCAAAAAGGCAGCAACTGATCACTAAAAAAAACTCTCCTGCAACTCAGTCATCCCAGTATTCTCCGTCTCTTCTTTCCTCCTGTGTAGGCAACTTCTACTCTATCAATTCCGCCTCTGCTTAAAGCTGATGGTGCTGGAGGAAACAAGTTGTGCCAAACAGTCCCTTTTAGATTAGATGGAAGCCAGCAAGCAAATCATAGCACAGCAATCTCCTGACACCTCAGACAGCAACAGACCTCAACAGCAGCGACACTGAGTCAGTAGTTCATCACTGTCATCTGTCCAACTTTGACATTTGGGTTTTCTTAGAGGCTTTAAACGCTCCAACCACTGGCTGTGCGTCCTTCAGCTCCACACAATCCAACACACCTGATGTCCATTAACCACTAGTTGTTGGGATCACACACACACACACACACAGTGGATTTCATTGGAAACAAGCGAAGTGCTGCACAAATCCGAGGCAGACAGCGCGCTCAAGTGTGTCCACGCAGAGTCTGGGCATCTGCTGCCTGGGACAAATTAAATGTGGAGTAATTATGAGCAGAGGCTCCCCGGAGTGCTCCGGCTCAGCATCCCCGCCAATGCTGTGACACCAAAAGGTGTGGCGCTGCGTGGCTTTGCTCACACCAACTAATGAAACAAAAGACCGCGCGTGCGTGTGCGTGCGCGCGCGCGCAGCCATGAGAATAAAGACAAAGACGAACTTGCGACTAATGAAGAAAGCATCACCAGTGTGCGTGCGTTACCTCGGAAAAGGAAGGCTTTGCTGCCGTTGTGGAGCCCCGCCACTTGGGTAATTCCATAGGTGGCATTTTCCAGGTCAAGTTCATTGATGATATCAATCTGGTAGTCTTGATCTGATCCGAACGCCAGAGCTGAGGGGAGAGAAATGAAGGTTAGAGGATGTGGAGCGGTGGGTTCACAACCTGCTGAGAGGCTTCAACTACAATCCTGATGCATTTAAAGCAGAGATATAGTTCATGTGCATTCCACTGCTTAAGATGGCTGGTTGTGGGAAAAGTCATGCAGTTTTCATTTACACGCAGGGAATCTGCTCAAGCTGCCCACTAAAATGCGCCGAATCTGCCCGCAGCCATCACCTGTGTTCTCCACGGGTGTAGGTGCGCTGCACTTTAAGGTGGAACATGTCACCTCTTTATTCCTATCTGCCTCCCACCTGCTTCCAAACACAAACTCTACAAACTGCAGCGGATTAGAAAACAAAACGTTGCAGCCCAAAGACTCAAGCAAAGATCTTGCATGTTTGCGCGCAAGGTGCAAACCGAGGAGCGTCAAGAAGCTCCTGTCAGTCACAACAAAAAATCACTCAGTGCAACCAGAGTGCAGCCACACGGCTCGTACTTACATGGTTTGGTAAAAAAGAAAAAGGAGAAGAAAGCCACGTAAATATCCATTTGTGTTGGAGTTGCGCTGTACAGTCCGTGAGTCGTGCGCTCTGCTGTGTATCCACACTAACCCGCTCCGGTCCGTCTGGCGCTGTGCGCTGCTCTCACCTCGCCTGGATGTGGAGGAACGGAGGAATGGTCCACAGCACAGGAGCAGGGGTTCCCTCACTGAAAACCCGCATCACTTTAGAGTGTTTGGACGCATCCAATCATTCTGTGCGTTGCTTTAAACGTGCCACGTGTGTGCGTTTATTCTAAGCAGCTATGATGTCGGACTGCAGGGGGGGGATGTGTGGATAATCTCAACGATCAATTTGAAAACTTCCCCCTCGCTCAGACCACAGAAACTTCCAGTTTTGGAGGTGAAAAAATGGATTTCAAAAGGAACTCGGTGAGTGGAGGATGTGGGGATTCTCTGCAATAGATCGGGAGTCTGTTGTTACTTGTCACAACAGAGACTAATCAGAGAATTTCCTCTCTAATGGGGAAAATTAACAACACTGCAGCTGACAAAGTCTAACACGTTTTAATAACGGTTTAAAGATACTATAGCACGCAGAGAAGGAGTTTGCTCTGAATGGGGAATTTGTATAATAGCACTTTCCTCCTCCTCCTCCTCCCTGCCTCAGAAAATCCCTGGGTTTTTACAGGCTCTGCTGCTCCGCTCCTCTTTCCTCCGGGGCCTGTCCTTATTGAGAACCATTAATCATACCCTCCTGCTGCCTGCCTCTAATTTGTGTACATTGTCAGGCTGTCAGGTTGTCCGGGTTACCTGCATCAACACAAAACCGGTGATGGCGACTGCGCACCGCCTGTTCCACCTGTCCGTGTGCGCTCTGAGGGTGTAATAATGTCCGCTTTGGGATGCAGGTCACTGTTTCACCCTCTGAGATTAGACTGTAAACAACAGCAGCACGCAAATCCACTGATCCAGAACCAAAAGAAGAAAAATCTGAAGGGTAAAAAACAACATAATATTTGAAATTACAGGTTGCAGAGCAAAGAAAAGGGGAGAGGAGGGTCATTGAAATTATTTTTGGACAGGCAGTGGGGTTAACAGGGAACATAATTCCTGCCTTTCAGACTTTTAATGTGTATAAAATGAAGCAATCAAGCTGCTCAGTGTTGTCCAGTTCATTTACTTCTTTGCTTTCTCTGCTTAAACAGCCAAACCTTGTGTGGACTTTAAAACTGAGGCACAGCAGATGTACATAAAGGCTCCTGTTACCTCCCACAGCCAAGGAAAAAGCAAACAGCTGAATGCAATGAAGGCAGATTTTTGTAAATTAATTTCTTCCCTCTGTGCTTCACCTTTGCAAATAATACCATGCTGGTATTTCACCCAGCAGTAATGCCCGACCAAACCGTGATCTGCACACATTTAGAAGTGAATGATAAAACTGGGAGAAGGTTCACTTTGACTATATTTTTACATGCTGCTGAACCTGCCTTGTATTAATAAGCTGTTATAAAAGAACATGCAATTTGGAATACATATCACTTCTCTAACTCTGTTTGTGTGCCTTTGGTGTCTTTTCTTATTGCATCCGACTCATTCAGGTAACTAAAAATGTTTTCCATACTCACCTGAACCCATCTGATGATCATCGTGTTGCTGATGGTCGACAAACTCTCTGTTTTGTTTAAGTAAGAAGACTTTTTGTCCCGTTCTGAGCCAGGCAGTGCTGGAGTGTGTCACACTTCACTTAGTTAAATTCATGGTTGCAAAAAAATAATTTAAAAAAATATTAATTTAGATAAGCCTTTTCAGTTGCAAATAATATTTTTGGATGGGTTAGGTTGGTATAATAATATTGGTAATTGCATCAATTTAATATTGTGTGTAATTTTAAACTCAAATTTCTGCATTAGTTGATTTTAAACTAAATTTAAGTTGAGGTAACTTAATGAAATTGACTTGATAATGTTCTTAACCTGAGGTCATGATTTTAAGTCACCAACCATACCTAGATAACAGGGAAGCAATTTTTTATGTTCATAATTATGGTAACAACAACTCTTGAAAAACAATTTTGAATAACGTGGAAATACAACTTGGAACAACTTCATTTAATCAAGTTAAAAACGCGTTTATGCTACCAGTTATTATGTAAGCAATAGTTAACCTTTGATTGCAGAAGAAAAGCTCATTTTCCTAACTCAATATATTTTTGTTGTTTGTTTGAACAT
>OMNN01103692.1:0-14945 GCA_900302755.1 Chromis chromis | reverse complement strand
GGGGCCCCCCCCCCCCCCCCCCCCCTGCAGTCGAAGATTTTTTTCACATGAAATTATAAAATGAAACCCAACTAATAATGGCACTTTTCTACAGTATTAATCCTGATTTTAACATTATTCAGCCACATTTACAGGTAATTTCATTGTTTTAACACATGTATTAATGGACGCACACTGGATTACTGTATGGATATTGCATATTTCTATGATTTTTCATCTTACATCGAGGTTTAACTGTGAATGTTGAGTTAAATTACAGGGACCGCAGGAAGTATTTCATCTCCCATCTTGCATGTAAGAAAGATAAAATATGGATTTATTAACATGTGAACCACCATCTGTTACTCAGCTGCATATAGCAGTAACTCCTAATAATGCAATTAACACAACCTGGTTAGACAGCAGAACAAAAAAAATTGACAGAATGGTTAAAGTTTAAAAAAATTATACATTTTGAAAGTGGAGATTTTCCAGACAGTTTTTGTTAAGACAGTTTAAAGTAACATCAGTGTTTTAAAGATCTTGAAAGACCTGCAGGATCCCTGTTTAACTCTCCAGACCTGCAGTTCTCTACCCGTCCACCAGATGTCCTCAGATTTTCCTGACGTTTTCCTGTCTTTATAAATCCACTACTGTAAGACAGAAGTATGTAAATGATAACACTTCCTCCTGCAGAGTCTGGACTGTTTGAAGTGTTCTGCTGTAACTCCATATATACTGTCCTCTGCAATGTGAAGGAAAGCCCTGAAACAAACCATGTTGCAGTCTACAGCAGTGGCACAAACATGGATGCTGTTTCAATATCAAAGTGTCTGTTTATTCCCACCTGCTCTTGGTCGAGCTGACGATGGCCATCGGGTGGTTTGTCGCGTCCTTCACCACAGTGATGTTGTCCTGAAACAGTAGAACAGGACAGAGGTCAGCAGAGAAGATTTGAAGGTAAAGATGAACCAGAGGTGAATGTTGTTCTCCCACCTTGTACTTGCGGAGGATAGAGGAGTGATTCATGATCCTCTCCGTGTCGGCTCCGTCACGGGGAACCACCACGATCCCGAAATCCCCAACAATCACCTCCATCTGAGAGCACAGAAACACGACCGTCAGCATGGACAACAGTCTGAAGGGTTGGAGGAGGAACTTCGGTCTCACGTGGTCACACCAGATAAAAACCTGATCAAAATCTGATTATTTCATGGAAACTCCAAGACTGTGTCCGAAATCAGTCGCTACTCACTGTATAGTGCACGATGTTGTGTGTTCGCCATTTTGTAGTTCTGTCCGAATGTTAAGTTACCCTCTATAGTCACTCAAAGTATCCCACAAAGCATCGTGAAAAGTACCGGACAGCCAATGGTCACATACCAAACAATATGTACCATCATGCATTGCATCAAAGGAGAATGGCAGACGGACAACAGAGTTCATTCGTGGCATTTCCACAGATTTCTGATGCTATTTTATAGTACAAAGATGTATTTTCTACTGAATATATCTATCTATATGTGTAGCTTGTCAAAATGACAACAGGAACAAGACAAATCCTGAGTTATGGTATTAAAATTTTAAATATTAATTCACATTAATATGTCTAATTGAAGCAGAGCGATGTATCACAACCTGAACAAATAAAGTTATTTTTATTTATTTATTCATTTATATTTATATTATTCATCAGTTCGCTGCCAAAAGCGGCATCGATCTGATACGTTTTAACTGAGCAACATCAGTGACGTAGTTAATAGCATTGAGACTCGAGCGATGTATCACAACATAAAGAAAACAAAGTTATTTTAGTTCATTAATTTTGGAAAATATGCTTTATATAATATGAATTCATCACAAAAATGCGGACTGTTCACTACCAAAGCCAGCATCGATCTGATACTTGAGCGACAGCAGTGAATTCAAGTAGTGTCCGATACGTTACTTTTGCCATGGAGCTCCCTACATAGGGGTTTAGTGGTCCCTAGATAAGAAACAGGAAGTAGGGAACGAGTGGATGATTTCGGACACAGCCCATGAGTGGTGGGTTTGCCTACTGAGTAGAACATTTGTGAAGTGCTTTCAGGTGCAGCTTTGGTGAGCTCTAATTTTTGTGCTGTTCAGTTTCAAAAAGCATCTTTCCACTGCAGGAACTCGAGGCAGGTGTCATTTACATGGACGGCCCCCTAATCGACCCTTTCATTCTTTCTGTTTCCACTGCCGAGTTGGATCCAACAGCTTCAACTGCAATGTCAACTCCAAGTCAAAACAACGACAATTAGTAGTTACTGGACGCAACTCCAGATCTATGGAAGTTTGTCATCTTAACAAACCTCCATATGGTGAACATGGAGTGGTCCATGTTCACCACTGCACCTCAGTTGTTGACAAAGGAAAATTTGCTGCAACCTTTTAGTTCTCAACAGTCAACCGCACACATTACAAGGGACATCCAGGTAAACATGAAAAAACAGAAGTTGTGAAGGAAGATCTTTTAGCGTTGATGCCGTGATTGGGTGAACAATGGTGCAATGAGTAAACTGAGAATACGGAGATGACATTTATAGATGTACGTCTGTAGATAAACCAAAATACTGGCTGACTAGACGACTCCCAGTCTGCAGAAGTTTAAAGTAGAGGAATGTTCCAGCATGAGAACATCCAAAGCACAAAATCTAGAGAAAAATCAAGACCTTCTAAAAAGAACAAAGTGAAAACTACGACCTGGAAAAGTATGTCACTAGACTTGGCTTGGAGGCCTTTTAACCCTTTAAGTCCTAGTGCGTCACTTTGGGCTAGTGCACTTTGGAATAACGTAAATGTCATCGTTTGTGCTATCGTAAAAAAAACGGTTTCTGAAAGCTGAGATGTTGCGCTTTACAGCCAACATGGTGTCATTACAGTAATTTCATTTGTGCCCCCCAGGAATCCGCTGGATGAAATTACCGTAAAGACACTATATTGGCTGTAAAGCGCAATGAAAAAAATGGGCACCAGCACTCACAGGACATTTTCTTACCTTTTTGTGATCAAAATAAGAAAAAAAGACCAGGCGGACATTTTGAGGCTCAGGTCTTAAAGGTTTAAAGAGAAAGGCAGAGCAACACAACCCCTCCAGCAAAGAGCAGCTGAAAACTTTTCATGTTTTTCTACTTTTCTTTTTTTTTAGCGGTGTCAGCTTGAAAACATTTTTCTCAGATGTTATGATGCGAACGTGGTAAAGCGGTTGTTTGATGAGAACTACACTGCAGCCGTTTCCTTTGTCAACAACATCGAAATGACCCGTTGATCATTGCGATAGAGTCCCGGGGGAAACTAGCTAAAGGGGGTGGATTTACATGTAGAAGGGGGCGGGGCTACAGTGTGCTTACATCACTGTCCTTCCACAGACCAGGGATGCAGAAGGACTCCAGGAGATCACTGCCACACAGGAGCAAGATGCGCAACTCTACAGACGACAAACAGGCAGGAGGAAAGAGACACGACCTCAGTAAACATCACGTTTACCGGATTTCAAACAAACCAGAAGGAGTTCAGACACAGCAGGAAGGAAAAACCAGAGGACAAAACACAGCAGTCTGCTCCGGAGACCACTCACCGATCTCCTCGTATCTCATCGCAGTCCCCAGGTTGGCATTTTCATCTGACACAACGACACAAAACAGGTGTAATTACACAGTTTCTATCAGTAATACAAAACATTCTTGCTTTGTTGTTTGCTGAACAAATAAAGTGTCATGTTGAAATGCAAGAAGACATATGAAAAGAACCCTAAATAAAAACCCAAATGGGTCGTTCCACCTCAATTCACCAAATTTAAAACCAGTTTACACCTCACCATTGCATATTAGTCTGATATTTTTTTATGTGCATTCGCAAGTTTTAAAGTGAAACGTGTAAAATTTTTGATCAAACATTTTTGCATCGTTATGTTTTTGCCAAATACATGATTTACATAATTCTTTCTCATAATATATGCCTCTAACTAGCAGCATACGCTACATTTTAAAGCTCCTATTGATGCCAGTCACAGGAGAAAACAATCAGCCTCTTAGGGTGAAAAATAAAGGGTTTATGGTTGGACAAATTTACACCATCACATAACTGGTTTGTATTATTCTATCAATGCAGGGTTGTACCATACAGTATCAATAAGCCTGCAGAATCTCGGGACCCTAGCTACATTGTTTCTCAAGTTATGGCTCTTTAAACATTGATCCACAGATTGGTGCAAAAAAAAAAAAAAAAAAACGGTGCAAAAATCAACATGACCCACCTTCTTTAAGAAGTTTTAACTTAAAAACTAATGCTACCTAGAGCCCAGATTGTACACAGGGTCAAGTCAATCAATATTCACCACTTAAAAACAAATCTGTCAAATTGAGGATGGTCAGGCGTGAGACATTTGGTGAAATAACAGATCAAAGAAGGACTAAAAAGACGTTCAAACACCCATATTACAGACACATTTTATCTGTGTTTAGGTTTGATCCTTGGCTCTACAGCAGTGGTTCTCAACTGGTGGGTCGGGACCCAAAAGTGGGTCGCGAAGCCATTTTTAGAGGGTCGCAGAAGCATGCCCCCCCCAAAAAAGTAGCGGTATAAAGTCTTTTATTTTCAAGGACATGTTTCTTATGACTCAGTTTGCTTTCAAGAGCAGGATATTTAGTGGTGGTGACACAGTAGTTGCCCACTATTAACCTCTAGATGTGGCTCTACCAGCTTATTGAAGAAATTTATGCTAAAATGTGCCAAAAATAAACTAAAATGTGCTCAGAATCTGTCAAAATGGGCCTGGCTAAAGTGTCCAAATATACCAATATACCGACCGTTATTAATAGAGACATAGTGGGTCCTGAGGCTGGACCAGTTGAGAAACACTGATCTACAGCATGTACAGTAAAAACAGCATGAAGAGGAGGAATCATAATAATACTATGAGGAGTCCATTATTAGGAATTAATGGATGTTGACACTTTGAAAGGCAATATTGTGCTTATACCATGATCGTATGCCAAACGAGAAAAAAATCAGACCACACATTTATGTTTTCACGTGTTTTGCAATCAATATCTTAAGTTCTCTACAAGCTGTAACCCCCCGAGGACAGCCATTACCCTCCCATTATGTTCTAATGTAATGGAAACACTATACTCCAGTAAACAGGATGAACCTTATAGGTACGACTCGGTAACTGGAGATTTTATCAGTCCGCTCAGCTCTTACAGCCCAGTCTGTCATTGTACTAACTGTCCACTTCATAGTCAGTCTTTTTCATCTTCTGTTTGATTTAATTCTTCCAGTGTTAACTCCTTTTAATTTCACTTTCTCTTTCTTCAACTGCATCCCGCTCAATGTTGTCATAATCTCCAAAAACAAAATGGATCTACAAAAGAAAAACTAATGGAAAATATGTGTAGAAAATGCACATTTAGATGGTCTAGTTCAACTGCACAATAAAATATGTACAAATGTATGCAAGTTGGTATTATACATGCTTATATATGGTTGATTCAATAAACTCTTGAAGGTTTTTGTAGATAAACTCTGTCTTTTATTATTCCTTTCTTTCATCTCTCCCTGTTTTTCCATCAACTCTTTCCTCGACCAACTCTATAAATTGTTTCTCCGTCCAACTTCAAGAAACTCATCTTCTCCTAATTTGTGACCTTAACTATGTTCAAATTTGCACTTTTACATATAAGAAAATAAATCCTTTAGATAATTTCAGCTCTTGTTTTGTAATATTGTATTTTTCTAACAGTTAAATATTCTTTTTAGTGTTTTCGTCCTCATGTGTAGTTCTTATTGTGTCCTTACCGACGAAGGTGAAGCGTTCCATGTGTGGGCGGACGCAGCAGATTTTGCCCAAACTCTCACTGATCTTCCCCCACAGTTTGACTGAGCAGAGAGTGACAGAGAGGAGGAAAGTTAAAATGTTAATACAAATTATAAAGTGCCGTAATAAATCAGCAGCATCGTCGTGCAAAAAGACGACAGCTGCAGCTTCTTGTGCTGATGTGTGAAGTTCTGACTCACTGGCTGTGGGGCTGTGATTCATGTTGTTGTGGTTCTGGTAGATGGCCGTGGTCTGGTTCTGTGGCTGACCAATCACAGGAGTGGTGGACGGCGTGTTGACGTTGGACAGGATGCAGCCGGTGACTCTCTGAGGAGCAGAAACATCGTCAGAAAGAGGTTTGGAATGAAGAAGGGAGCTACTTTTTTGACTATATCTAATATCTAAACAGACATTAAAGCCTCCATCCAGACATTTGACTGACCCACCTTCATGAGGTCGCGGTGATGCTCCAGCACGCTGCAGGTGGTCTGCCAGGTGTCCTGATAACACTCCCAGGGGTCCACCCTGCACCAAACCCAACAAACACAATTTTATATTCATGTAAGAGGTGATGAATAGCAAGACAGCAAGTAAACAATAAAAAAATGACTACAAAAAGAGACACAGAGTGATTATAAAGGAGACAAAATGACAACAAACTGAGACGCAAGACGGAAGACAACTACAAAAAGAAACACCAAACCACTACAAGGAGACATAAAAAGACACAAACTGACATGAACAAATGCCTACAACAAGAGATTCAAGACAACCCCAAAAAGAGATGCCAAATGACTACAAGGACACACAAAATGACTACATAAAGAGATGCAAGACAACTGCAAAAAGAGACACCAACCAAACTACAAGGTGACAAAAACTTACAACAAAAAGTCATGAAAAACAATTAGGAGACACAAAAGCTTACAAAAAAGCTACGGCAAAAAAGACGGCAAATGACTACAGACAGAGACGCAAGAAGACTACAGAAAGGGATTCCAAATTACTACAAGAATCCACAAAATACCTAGAAAAAGTGACAAAAAAAGAAACACAAGACAGCCACAAAAAAGAGACACCAAACAACTACAAGGAGACATAAATAGACAACAAAAGGTAACAAAAAATATGCCAAATGACTACAAGGATGCACAAAATGTCTACAAGAAGAGATGCAAGATGTCCACCAAAGAGAGACACCGAACAACTACAAGAAGACAAAATAACAGCAAAAGATTACATGATAACACATGCCAAATCCCTACAAAAGGGGATTTGGCATGTAGTTGATTTAAGACAACTCCAAAATGAGATGCAAAATTACTACAAAAAGAGACACAAGACAACTGCAAAAACAGATGTCAACCAAACTACAAGGTGACATAAAATTACTACAAAAAGATGCAGAACGTGATGGAAAAAAAACTACAAGGAGACACAAAAAAGACTACAAGAAGTGACGTCAAATAGCCACGGCAAATGACTACAGAAAGACATACCAAATTACTCCAAGAATACACAAAATGACTACACAAAGTTACACAAAAAGAGACAGCAACCAAACTACAAGGAGACACAAAAGGACTACAAATAGTGACACTATGACTACAAAAAGACTCAAGCAGCTGCAAAAACCAACACCAGAAGAGATGCCAGTTAATTGCAAGGATACATAAAAAGGCTACAAAAAGACACAAAGAGAGACACAATATTCAGCTGATAAAAGTAAATGAGTTTAAATGAAATTAAAAAGGAAAGAAAGATCTAATTAAGAGACACGGTTCTCAAAATGACCAGGACAACAAATACAAAAGTCCTTCATCTAAAACAGGGATGGGCAACTCCAGTCCTCGAGGGCCACTATCCAGCATGTTGTAGATGCTTCCCTCTTCCAACACCTGATTCAAGTGATCAGGATCATTATCAGGCTTCTGCAGAGCTTGATGATGAGCTGATCATTTGAATCAGGTGCGTTGGAAGAGGGGAACATCTAAAACATGCTGGATAGGGGCCCTCGAGGTCCAGGGTTGGGCACCCCTGATCTAAAACAACCCAAAGAGGCTTTTATTGTGAAACACTCTCCAGCCTGAGGTCATTTTCAGTGTAAAAGTCCCTGAGAGATGAGAGGTCGTCTCACCTGATCCAGTCAGAGGACTGGACGGCGAGCTGACACATGGTGAGACGATGTCTGCTCGGCACGAGTCCCTGCAGACACACAAAGCAGCACAATCAGTCCACAGCTGCACACAACATCTGGACTGAAACGCCTGTAAAGACTCAACAGACTCCTATTATCTCCTTTAATCTTTACTTTTCATTCTCAGCGAGTGATGGTGATATGAAAGAGCTCGCTGCCAAACATCCTCTGTTCGTTAAAGGAGGTGTGAAGGTTCAGAACAGGCTTCCTTGATCGTTATTAAACAGAACAGCAGGAGATAAAACAGGCCCAGATCTGCTCAGATCATCACCTGGATGTGTCTAAAGCAGCTGCATATGAGAAAACTGTAAACCAGAACCAGCCGTTGTCGTCTGGCAGATTTGTGAGTCATCAGCTCGTATCAGGTCTGGCATATTATTGATGTGAATGACCTCAATCATTAATAATCCATCAGGGGGAAACTGCAGGTGAAGATGCTGAAACAAACAAAAAATCGTATTTGAAATGAGCAACAAAGATTCCTGATGTGGCTGAAACTGGATTTCTGTAGCATCTATTATTCATGTTGTGTGTTTCTTTAGAGGCAGAGCAAAAGTAGGACAAGACCTTCATTAATTCCAGCAGGAAGCAGAGTGGAAAACAACAGCAGCAGCAGCAGAGAGCTGCAGCTGCAAACCGTGTGATGTTATCTGGGAGCTGAAGGAGTCAAACACATGAAACAACCGTCTGCCTATGAGGCAAACGAAGCTTTAAACTAAAATCATGTTTCTGTGACCTTTTCAGACTATTAAGAAGCATTTGTAGCCATCAGGAACTCTGTTTGTTCAGGATGAATATGAGTCAGATCAGGCTGATGTATAAAGTATGCAACAGCAGTGAGTACAGCCCTGTGCAATACCACTGTAATGTCAAGTGATTCTAAACTGCATCACGTCACAGTAATCAGATTACCTGTAATCTGATGTAAGATTAAGAACTAACAGTTTAGATTTACTATTTTAAAATACGGACTTCAAAGTAACTTTGTCTCTACTCACAGGTTTTCCATAGGAGTCGTGTACTGGTGAGATGATCCCTCCGATCACAATGAAGCGCCCTGTTTTGTGCAGATACTCTCTGGCTTTTTCTGTAAACACAGGAACAGAGAAAAGGAGACTGTCAATCACATGAAACAATACAAACTGGATTATGGCTGGACCACAATTTTACACTTATAATCACAAGTGACGTGGCGATTTATTTACAATCCTTATTTTTTCCCCATTACAAATCAAATGGGAGGGTGCCTGTGGAGTGGCAAGATTGGTGGTTCCCATTTTCAAAAATTTCCTGGGAAAGTTTATTCCAGAATGCTGGACGGAGTCTTAGCTGATTGTAGAACGAGTTAATATCAGAACAAATACAAACACAACTGGCAACGTACATAGTGGATATGAAGTTCTGCGTTATCATGCCCACAGAAATATAACTTGTTGTTCAGCACTTTTAACCCCTTTGTTTTCTTTTTTAATTAAGAAGGGTTAAGGTTAGCCTTTCTCAGTGATCAGTGTCAAAGCCTTCGTTTTCCACCACATCAGTCAAACAATTCTTAATGTTGCAGTCTTTCTTCTTTCTTCATGTGTCTCTTTGTGTTGATCTTCAGGTCTTTGAGATTAAAGGTTTGCTCTTCTGGTCTTCGCTTCCTCCACAGGTTCTCGATGGATTCAGGTCTGGACTCCGACATCTTCAGATTGTTTTCTGGTCACTGTTTCTTCACCAGTATGTTACTGATCATTGTCTTGTTAGAAGGATCAAGCTGCCCAAAGAGAAATGTCTGTTGTCTTTCTCAACAATATTAACGCCGTAATGAAGCTGTTTACTTTGACGAGGCTGAAAAACACCCACAAAACATCACATTCCCACCATGTTCGACTGTCAGGAATGCTTCTCCTTTCTCTGGTCCCCGTCTCCAAAGAACTTCCTTTTCATTTCATTTGACCACAGAACTGAAGACCAGAAGCTTTTTTCTGAGTCCAGTTGAGCTTTTGTTTGTCTGTCTTGGAGAATGAAGTCCTCTTTGGTTGGCGTCCATATAGACCAGCTTTGTTTAGTGTCTGACTGACATGTTGCTTCCAGAACTGCTCACATTTATCAGGAAGTGGAGTCCAAGAAGAATCCTCAAGACTCCACCATTCTTCCAGTGCAGGGCTCACTTTCATCTTCCTACCAGCCCTTTGAGATGTTTCACAGTGCAGAACTTGCATTTTTTGATTATTCTTTGCACCCCCAGTTTCGTCTTCAGGCTGACTATTGACCCATAACTGTTTGTTTTCTCAGTAAAACTCTGCTCTGCGCCCCACATGGATTCCCATTCAACCTTATTCTTAACCTATTTAACAGTTTGTTGCAATGGCGACGGTGACGCTAACGAGCTCTCTGAGCAGAGATGTGACTGATCGAGATTTTTTTTGTTCGACTCGTTGGGAGAGTTTAATTCGGTTGCTGTGAAGAAGAAGAAATGAGCTGAGTGTTGAAGCTGAAGTATGAATCGATGCAGAGCAGCTCGCTGTTCCAGAACTCAACTGATAGCTTGGTTTGGACTGATTCTGTGAAACCACATCTTAAGTTTTTAAACTGAACAACTACATGCTTCCACTTATTGATAAAAAAATTATTGAATTGAATGTTTAATTTATAATCATATAATTTGTATCATTGCTTTAAAAATGACTTTAATGGGACATACAGACAAATGGAGTGAAAGTTTTAATAAATATCACCATGAAATTTACCGAGTTGATTACTTGGGTTTACAAGTATAGAAATGAGGTATTATATATCTAAAATGTAGTCATTTCCACAACAGAAACCTGAACACTGGATAAAGCATACAAAAATACTGTTAGCAGCCAGAGAAAAATAATGTTCTCCATGTTTTTAGGAATAAAATGTTCTATTTTCTATGTGAACAAACTGCTCTATAAAAACCTTCAGAATATGGATTGTTATTGTTATTGTTGTGTGTTAATATCTAGTTTTTGAATATTCTAATGCAATAATGCCCTGGATTTTGGTACTTTTCTGTCTTAATGTCCATTTTTTACACTTTAGTATGTTAATATCCAGGATTTCCACACTTTATTATGATAATATGCAGGTATTTTTATTGGATTACCTTTAAGGGGTAGAACATGAAATTTCCTTGCTTGTTTCTGCCTATTTTTTTTTTTTTTGCCTTTAGAACCATTTTAAAGTATAAATTCAGGGATAATTTCATGTTATCTGGTCACATTAAAAGGGATTTTTGCCTCTTGTTACTTGATATGTTAAAACCCATTCGTTAGAAATAATTGCATCCTCATTATTGAGTAAATAAGTACATTTTAAGGTTAAATTCATGTTCTGTAAATCAATCTTAGAGACAACACTTAGATGATAGTTTATGTTAATTGTGAGTGTTTTATTGGCCTTTCTCCACAGTTTAAAGGAACTTGAAGCCAGAAAAACGATATTCTCCAATCAACAGCAGCCTATAGTTGTACATTACATCTGAGTTATAGTTACTGTTGTGTTTTAACATCCAGTTTGTGAATAGTTTAATACAATAATACACAGTTTGTTGGTAGTTTTGTGTGATTTGTTATTATTAAAAAAACGTTTTATTCTATTATATCCACAACTTTAAGAGACTTTGAGGGTAAAACTTGAAATTTTCTAAACTGCTTCTGATTATTCACAGAATATTATTTCCCCTTGATAAATTATGGTATGTTTTCATGCTATATTGTCACTTTAAAAGGGATTGTTGCCTCTTAATACCCTCATATGTTAAAACCCCATTAATTACAAACAGTTGCATCATTATTGGAGTACATTATTATATTCTGAGATTACAAACAGATTCTCTTTCACGTGATGAGCACATCTGTAAAACATCTGGCCTGAGGAACAAACCCCGTGTTCTGCTTGTGTCTGTCTCTGAGTAATTCATCTTTTACTTTCACTCCGTCTAACGAGGCCTGTTGCCGCCGCTGATGACGCAGGAAAACGCCGCTGAGCAAGGCACCGTACCCGGACAGGGACGGCCTGCGTGTCCGTCTGCTCCGGGACCGGGAGGAACAGGAAGAACTGTGCGCCAGCTTCTATTTGTGCGCTGCGCCACACGCCGCGCGGCCTGCGGGGCTTTGACTCGGCTCGTTTCCGTGTCTGGCTCTTTAGAACGGGTCCAGGCGGCGCTGACCCGGGTTAGTCTCATTGTGTCAGCTTCCTGCTTTTTTTTATTTTCGTGTTTTTGTACGGATGAACCGTCGAACGTTTCAGCACCACCCAGCTGGACAGCGATCGTCTCACCAGACTCCGTTCATTTTTCTGCCATTTTCAGACCCAGATTCTCATCACTAGGATTTCTGGGGGGGTTCTGTTTATCTTTATCCCATAAAAACACGCAGCCCTGCCGCCCTCCCCCACCCGCAGCCCCGAGAAGCTCACCGAACATATGGATGTGTCCCTTGGTGATGGGGTTGAAGCTGCCGCAGGACAGCAGGATGACGTGCGTTTTGGCGGTTTCTGTCATGGTCCTTCCCTCCTCTGGGGTCTTCGGTCCTGTGTACCGGTCCGGTCCGGTCCCCGGTCCCGTGATGGGTCGGGTGGTCGGTTGTTTGTAGCAGGCGGCCGCTGCAGAGAGTCAGAGAGAGGCGAGGCTGGATGGAGAGTCTGCGGCAGGAGGCTGGAGGAGGAAACAGCGTCAGAGCATCATCAGCATCATCATCAGCATCACTGGTCCAGCCTCCTGCAGCACCGTGGTGATGTTACAGCAGAGTGGAGCCTCACAGTGGAGTAAAAACACAGCGGCAGTCTTCTGTTTGTCACTAAATAGAGATAAAAACGGTCAAATCTGATTCTTTTATTGGAGCAAAAAACAAGAAATCCCTTTAAATTGTGGGGGAAGTCCAATAAAAATATCAGAAATTATTATAGATTTTCATCGAAGGATTCACCTGTTAATTTATTTGAAAAATAAAAGTCATTTAAAGGGATTAATTTAAGGCCACCTTTAACATTTTGGGTCTTAAAACTCTTGTTTGGGTTACAAAAAAAAGGCATCAGACTTTACAGTGTGTTTTTTAATGTACTGAATGAGCAAACATTTCACTTCTTTACAGATATTTGCAACTATTAAAAAAAAAGATGTATAATGAGATTAAAAATATAAAACTTTTTTTTCCAACTGTTATTATTATTATTTTTTTACAGATCATTTCTGTTTTGGTAAATTACAGAAAATAAAGTGATGTAGTAAAATCCCAGGAAAAGGTATTTATTTTGATGTTGACCCTAAAAAAAGGAGGACAAAAGTATAGTTTGTAAATTAAAGTAGTTAAATCAGCTCAAAATATCGTTATTTCACAGATGTTTGTGGTTATTTGAAAAAAAAAAAAAGGATTAAAAATGTTAATTTACACATTGAATAAAAAATGAATATACAGACAAAACTATACAATCTGATGCTTTCTTTGTTGTTTTTCTGGTGTAAAGTTAAAGAATTTTTCAGAATTACTTTTTAAAATATTACAAACAGTGAAAGAGTGATGGAACAGTCTGAGGGACTCACATCAGAGTTCTGCAGCTCTTTGCTGCTTTCATCTTCATGCTGTTTCACGTGTTTGCTGTGAGCAGCTCAACAGCGTCCTCTGGCTGCAAAAAAACACAACTGTTTCTGTTTGGTCGATGCAGAGTCACCAAATCCTGCAGCAGAAATCAGACATGTAGAAGAAATTCAACCTGAAACCCCAGAAAGTGAAGGTGACGAATTTAAAAGTTGATTGCAGGTTGTGAAACATCAAATATTTTACTCTACAGTTCATTTCCATGTAAAACATATTAACACAAACTCAGGTCTGTGTCAAACTGATGCAGCTCTGATCATTTTAGTAGCTTATAGACTACAACTAAGTGAAACTGGGAGTTTAGAAGAGCTGCTGTTTTGTTATTCCTTCTATTTCTATTGCAGCTGAGTGCATCAGAGTTTCTAGTAGTCATGTTATACATTATTCATGGCCAAAAGTCTTCATAGCCTTTCTCAGTCAGTGGCACCACATCATTCAATCTTATATTATATTTGCTAAAAATCTTTCTGCATGTCTCCTCTGAGATTTTGTTCCTCTTCGTGTTGATCTGAATGGGACTGAGGTCTGGACTTCAACATCTTCAGATTGTTTTCTGTATGTTTCAGATCATCGTCTTGTTGGAAGGTCTAATGTTAAAGTTGTTCTGCAAACTGCCTGATGTTTTTCTTCTCTTTTCTCATGATGCCATTTCCTTTGACAAAGTTCTGTGGTCCATTGGCTGAAAAAATTATACTCCGACCACCATCTTTAATAATAATAATAATAATAATAATCTAACCTTTGTTGATCCACTTCGGGAAATTCCTTCTCTGCATTGACCCATCCTATTCAAAGTTAACCTTAACTATACATACTAGGAGCAGTGGGCTGCCGCGGTGCAGCGCCCGGGGAGCAGTCAGGGGTTAAGGGCCTTGCTCAAGGGCCCACAGAGGTGGTGACTGGGACAAGCGGTCGCTCTCACTTTCCCACCTCAATCTCTTGCCAGTCTGGGGACTCGAACCGGCGACCCACCGGTTACAAGTTGGCTTCACAAACCACTAGGACCCTCTACTTTTATGATACTGTATTTCTTATGTCATGTGATTTGTTTTTTTCTGAACAACATCTGGCACAAGAATTTTAACTTAACAACACAATCACAGATCAGTTATTCCAGTTTAGTTTCTCTGTTTGTTTTTTTTACTGTAGTTTAGGTGATTTTTTTTAATAAAGATTAAATGCCTTTTATGCTCAGAGGAATAATATAATATAAGACAAGATAAAAAGAGCCTGATTTTAGCTTGCGTATTTAATTTCGGTAATGTATCGTACTTATATATCTTAATGCTTTTGTGCTTTTAAAACGCTGCTGCATTTCTTG